>VDFB02363061.1:0-21825 GCA_007258455.2 Sequoia sempervirens | reverse complement strand
AAATGGGTCACAGGAGTTCGTACTGAGACAGAGAAATTCATGGAGGACCTATCCTTTGCTTTTCAACAGGCCTCTTCTATTTTGGCACGGATGGATGCGGTGGATCATGCTTGGGGCGATGCTTCCATCTATCCGAGTAAGGTGATCCAAATACCTTTGAGGCTGCTGAGGCAGCATGTGCCATTGCGGTTGCTAATTGATGGAGGTGTCATTCAGGCAAATGACCGATATGATTTCTCTCGGTGGTATTCTTCGGCTATCACAGGGCATGGCTTCTTCGATGCAGCACAGGCGGATTCAGCCAGGATTCACAAGGCTATGGCCAATATCATAGATGGAGTCTGCATCACCTCGAGGCCATATTTGTTGTATGGCTGAACTCAAGAGATAAGTTTCGATAATTTGAGGGGTTTGCTGGTTCCCTTCTTCGCAGATGTTAAGACCTTCGTACAAGATGACTTTGAAAATACTGCTACATTCTCCACTTTGATCCAGAACACGCAGGACTCATTGGCTGCTTGGAGAAAATCTTGTACAAGGCACGAGCACTCAGTTACAGTGTTAGAGTTTCAGTTAGATTGTGTTCCATCTATTTCAGTTGAGGAGGTTGAGGCCGTACTTAGCAGATTTGTTGAGTTGGCAGTCAGAGAGAAGGCTAATGGGAACACACTACTGGACGAGGATCTTCTAGAAGACTGAGTATGGAGCATTTATTACATTCGCTATTTTGGGAGTGAGTGGGAATCTTTGATTCATTTAATGTACCACTCCCTATTCTGACAGTTTTTAGGGTTAGGGCTGAGGTGGCACGATTCTGGCCACTCTATTGATTGTAACCCTAGCCGTCCTTTGGGACTTGGCTAGCTATAAAAGGGGGAGTCCCCCTCATTTGTAATTCATTAGAATTAGGATTCAGAACCAGAGTAGACATTGAGAGAGCATTAGCCTTAGAGCTAGATAGTGTAGTAGTGTAGAGCATTTTTGCATAATTTGGAGAAGAGAGAAAGTTTTCCCTTTTGAAAACTTTTGAGGAGATTGCTGTGTAATACATTTTATGATAATAGATCTTTTCATTGATGGTGAAATTCGTCTTGTCATGAAATGCTAGCAAGGTTTCTTCTTCCTTTCGTATCCAAGTAGATTAAATTCATGCAAGTAGCTTTACTGCGTGTATGCTTTATTGAGATAGTTTCATCTTTATTCCATACCACTAGCGTCTTGTTGATGATAAGTCTGCCTTGCGTGGTCAACTGGACATCATCTTGTGTTTAACTTCGGTTATGGCTTACATACTTATATGCGTTGTTCTGATGGTGTACGTATGTTAAACTATAACTTGAATATCTTTTGCTATCCCCTTTGAAGATTGCACCGATTTTGCTGAGGCTGTCCGACGGAGGCTAGGTGAAATCTGGTTGAAGTCTATTGAGACGAAGCCTCACATACCTTGCATTTAGAATAGAGTACAAATTTCTTAGGCCTTTTCCCTTTTACTTTCCGCATACTTTCTTAGGCCTTTTCCCTTGTACTTTCAGCATACTTCTTGTTAGTTTTAGAAAAGGATACACATTGCCAAATCATGCACGTAAAAATCCCCTTCAAATTACATATCAACTGCTAACTGTGAGAAGTCTGAACAACTACGTAAGTCCCCTTGACATACCAGCAATATCACATCAAGCCAAACTGAGCCTATTCGCACTAAAGGAACCTTCGAGTTGAACGCACGAACTTTCTGGCAATCTTAGCGTGCGGAATACTTTGATCAAGAGAGAATAGAGCGTCCGTTGGGCGACTTTGTTCTGTGTTGGTGCGGTCCCAAAAACCACGTCAACAGGAACGTCTCAATAAATATGAGAACTGATGTTTCTTTCATGAAATGATGCATCTTTTCCAACATCTGGCCAAAGGCTTTGCTTCCATAATGCTTTGCACTTGGAGAATTATTTCTTTTATTCACATTGTTTCTAGATATGAGTAGGAAGCAACCTCATGACAGGCTTTTAGATATGACAGGAGTTTTGAGGCATTGGGGGATATGATTTGTTTACAAATACTTTCTTTTAAATGGTGTAATTTTTCCTTTTTGGATTTGTTGGAGTTTTGTTTGTACTCCCTACTCTATATTTTTCATTATACTTTTTCAGTCTCATGGCTAATTTTTGTTTTTTGTGTACATTAATGTCATTATCTTATTATGTGTTATAATTACAGAAATAGTGGCTTATTTTCTTTACTTAATCTATAATTATAAGTGTGGACTAATGTCATGTCCCCTTCTCAGTGACATCTCTCGGAGCACAGGATTGGCCTATCATACGACCCTCGTAGGCTGATAGACTGGATAGAGGGTCACTTTGGAGCTTGGCTCAGCTTCAGATGGCAGAGTTTGATCAGTAGGCTTTCGTTTGGGCTCGATCGGAGACTTTTTGCAGAAGTTGCTATTTTTAGCAGTTCCTGGCAGTCAGCGTGGGACCCCTGCTATTTTTAGCAGTATGGCTTTGGCAGTATTCAGGATCACTTCAGAGTTTGTCAGCTTCAGACGGATCAGTCATCGGATGAGTAACGAGAGAGATATTAATATTTAATTGTATTAATTAAATATTAATTATTTGATGATTATAATATAAAGTTATAATATTAAATTATAACTTAAGTGATTCTATTTGAGGGGGTCGCCATCATCAGAAGGGGCCAAATTGAGAATTATATTTTATTATAAAAATTTGGCTGAGACTATGGAAATTAATAAAATAATAAAATGTGTGAATTTTTAATGAAACCCTATTATTGAGGAAATCTTACTTTTGAGGTTATTAAGCAGTTGCATTGGGAATCGAGCCATTATGTGATTATTGAGAATTGAAATTGATCAACTTTGATCTGAGCAAGAAGCTTTAGGGTTTCAAGTTCGAATTCCTTGGGGAACGAGCCATCTCCATTGGAAGCAGTTCAGAGGGTGTGAAATAACACCTGATTTATTGCCAGCAGAGGTTTCTTCATTCAGAGGAAATCACAGAACTTCAGAGATATACATATTCAGGGTTTTCAGAGAAGCTTTCATCTAGAAGACATCCATCTATCAGGGCGTACCATATCCAGAGGTCCAGACATTGGTTACAAGGGGGCCGTACCTTTTAGCATTTATTACTGCTGCAGCCGTACCTTTCTGTCAGGCCGTACTACCTTCAAAAAGGCGTGATCTTCACCTGGGTTAGGACGCCTCACCTTTGGGCTAGCAATCTTCATCTCACCTGGCGCCTAGGAGTCTGGAGCTGTTTGCAATCATTATTCAGAGGGAGAAGACACTTACTTGCAGCCGTACTATCAATACATCAGATCAGCCTGCTGTTTTTTACCAGGTTTTCTTTAATAAAATTTCATTGTTATTTTGCTTGCATGCAACTGGGTATTTTTGTAATCATTACAGAAGATTTGTAATCATTACAGAAGATCAACTAAGAGACTGGCACCCGTATTTATATCAAATTCTATCGTTATTAGAGTGGATTTATTTTATTTGAAATTTATTTCCATTTCCTTGCAAAAATCACAATTTTCATTTATTGCTCAAAAACATCAAAAACATCAAAACTCAGAAAAACACAAAAAAACTGTCCAATTTGAGAAACGGAGGAAACTAGGGTTTCTACAGTGGTATCAGAGCTAAATCCTGCCATCCTGAGGGTTTAGCCACCATATGCAGCCAGAAGAGTTTGAGTCATACAGGTACTATACTCGCAGACGAGCCTTGATTGAAAGGCAATGCAGTTTGAGCAGGCAGCCAGGAGACATGGCTGACAGGAATGATAGAGCTGACAGAACAGATATACCTAGGACAGAGATCCCACCTAATAACAGAGATCAGGACGATCCAGAGGTCTTGCATGCACTTAGAGATCTTCGTGCAGGACAACGGCGTTCCGATGATGTACTACAGCAGGTGGCAGTGGCACTGCAGAGATTGGGTACTTCGAGGAGACCGTCACCACATCGTGACGATGACAGGAGTGATGCAGGGTCATGGAGAGCTCCTAGGACAGTGTCACGGACAGCAGACAGGCCTACCAGGCCTACATTCGTGAGACAGGAGGCCGAGGAGGTCGAGGCAGATGAGGATCATGAGGAGTTATTCGCTGATACACTTATGGCAGCGAACGAGGAATGGGAGTTGGTACCTCCTGCAGTCAGAGAAAGGATTTCTTTTGACCGTTTTGTCACTCAGAGACGAGAGCATCATAGAGGTCGACAGGATTGGAGACCGAGATACCAGAATAGTGATTTAAAACATGCAACAAACAGGCTTAATCTGGTGATGTTCGATGGTAGTGGTAAGATGACAGCCCAAGCTTGGATTAGCAAACTAGATACATTCCTTACACTACACCCGATGGCCGAGAGAGATGCTATCAGATATGCTACACTGCATCTCGAGGGAGTGGCTTACGACTGGTGGCACCATGGTATGGTAACATTACAGCATGACAGGATCACTTCATACCAGGAGTTCGTAGACAGATTGGTTGAGAGGTTTGATAGGAAGGATCCGGAAACCTACTTCAGAGACTTGGCATAGTTGAGGCAGAGTGGCAGTCTAGAGACTTATATCAGTGACTTTCAGAGGCTATCCGTCATGGTTCCGAACATATCAAAGAGGCGTTTGGTAGTACTCTTCATGGAAGGTTTGACTAAGCCACTAAGAGGCTGGATCAAAGCCTTTGATCCTCCGTCATTACAGGAGGCGATGAAGAAAGCACGAAACATGGAGTTAGCAGCACCGTCGAGTAGATTCAACTCCAGAGGTTCTTCATCATTCAGGGATAACAAGGGCTTTAACAGAAATAAGGATAAATCTGATTTTAATAAAGAAAAATCAGACTTTAGAAACGATTCAAAAGGTAAATCAGCAGCCCACCTTTGGATCGTGAGGCCCTTAATGACCTTCGCAGGAAGAAGCTTTGCTTCTACTGCAAAGGACCATATGACGCCAATCACGATTGTCCTCTAAGACCTAAGGGCAAGGCAAATCGTGTGATGTGGGCGATATGAGGACTCAATCGAGAAATTCCGGACAGCAGGGAGCACTGATGATTCAGAGTCAGAGGCTCCAGAGCCTAGAGTGAGACAGAGCCCGAGCTTCCCAGGAGGCCCTTTAGCTAGCATTCAGCGGAGGTTCTTTGGATTCGTGGTGTTATGCATGAGGGTTATTACCCTACTTGATACAGGAGCCACGCATAATTTCATAGATGCTAGATTCGTTGAGAAACGTGGACTCATCACTGAGGAGTTCGAGGGCATTAGAGTCAAAGTGGCAGATGGATACACTTTGAGATGCGAACGCATGATAAAGGATCTCCCTTTACGCTTGAACAATTATGAGTTCAAGGCAGATTATTACGTTGTTAATATGGGAGACATTGATTTGGTCTTGGGAATGAAGTGGTTACATTCATTGGAGGAGGTTACACTTCGTCTCAAGGACATGGAGATCCATTTTGAGGTCGACGGGAAGACTCACATACTTAAAGCAATTCGAGACAGCGACCTTAAAACAATTTCTTTTCGCCGAATGGAGCGGCTCATGCGTCATGACATGGTAGAGTGGGCTTCCGAGTGTCATTTAGCACCTATACAGGAGGGACAGCAAAAGACCGAATATCACCCGGACATTCAGAAGTTGAGAAACAAGCATGACAAGGTGTTCAGTGATATTCCACCAGGTAGACCTCCAGATAGGGGCATAGAGCACATTATTGAGCTCGAGGAGGGTGCTAAGCCCGTGATGATAACTCCTTACAGGCATCTTAAAAGATTAAAGGATGAGATAGAGAAGACAATAAAGGAGTTACTTGCTATGGGTCACATTCGACCAAGCAAATCACCATTCGCTTCTTCGGTTGTTTTGGTGAAGAAGGATGGAACGTTACGTATGTGCATTGATTACAGGGTCTTGAATAAGAGGACAATCAAGAATAGATACCCGATACCAAGGATTGACGAGCTTATTGATGAGCTCCATGGGGCATGTTACTTTACTAAGATTGATTTACGGTCGGGATATCATCAGATCAGAGTCCGAGAGCAGGACATAGAGAAGACAGCCTTCAGATGTCATTGTGGGCACTTTGAGTTCATAGTGATGCCATTTGGGCTCACTAATGCGCCAGCCACTTTTCAGTCTACAATGAACAGGGTTTTTCATTCATTGCTGAGGAGGTTTGTGTTGGTCTTTTTCGATGACATCCTGATATACAGTAGGACTTGGCAGGAGCACTTGGCTCATTTGGAGACCGTATTGAGTATTTTGGAGAGGGAGTCCTTGTACGCCAAGGAATCCAAGTGTGACTTGGGAATGACCGAATTGCTATATCTAGGTCATATTATTAGTGCAGATGGAGTGCGCATGGATCCTGAAAAGATCCGCGCCATTATTGAGTGGCCTGCACCGGAAAACCTGACACAGTTGAGAGGGTTTCTCGGTTTGTGTGGATTCTACCGCAGGTTCGTGAATGGTTATTCACGACATGCAGCCCCGATGACAGATTTATTGAAGAAGGGGGCATTTATTTGGACTCCTGAGGCACAGGAATGCTTTGATAGATTCAAGGAGTTGATGACCACATGCCCAGTGTTAGCACTTCCAGATTTTACGAAGCCTTTTGAGCTTCAATGTGATGCATCGGGTGAGGGCATTGGTGCGGTGCTTATGCAGGACAAGCAGCCGATTGTGTATGAGAGCCGCAAGCTCAGAGGACCCGAGAGACTATATAGCATTTATGATAAGGAGATGCTCGCGATCATGCATGCCTTAGCAAAATTCAGGCAGTATCTAGTTGGCAGTAAATTTTGCATTAAGACTGATCATAACAGTCTGAGACACTTCTTGGGGCAGCGAGATCTCAATGACAGACAGCAAAAGTGGGTCAGTAAGTTGCAGGCTTATGACTTTGATATCTCATATATCAAAGGTACACAGAACGTAGTGGCTGATGCACTTTCACGTAGACCGTACTTGAGCGCTATGGTTCATATTTCGGAGGATTGGAGGCATATGATAGTGGCAGAGTATGCCAAGGATAGTTGGGCCTCCAGCATTGTTGAGGGATCAACAATTGATACCAGGTATACGCTTGTAAATGACTTGATCATTTACAAGAACAGGATATTTTTGATCCCAGGTTCTGAGGTGAAGAACATCGTTATGCGGGCCTTTCATGACATGCCTACAGCAGGACATCCCGGATACTTCAAGACCTACAGGCAGATACGGGAGAGGTTCACTTGGAAAGGGCTCAAGGGAGATGTTCTTCAATATGTGCGTGAGTGCCCTGTTTGTCAGCAGAACAAGCAGAACACGTACCCGGCAGGTTTACTACAGCCACTTCCGATTCCTGACAGGAAGTGGGAATGCATGTCGATGGACTTTATCACGGGCTTGCCTAAAGCCCAAGGGCGTGATTGCATTTATGTAGTTGTGGATCGGCTTACGAAGTATGCCCATTTCTTTCCGATCACCACGACTTACACAGCTACACAGGTAGCAGAGGTATTCTTTCGCGAGGTATTCAGACTTCATGGGTTGCCTCGGAGCATCGTGAGCGACAGAGATAGTAGGTTCCTAAGTAACTTCTGGCAGGAGGTATTCAGACTTTGTGGGACCGAGCTCACTCCGAGCACTAGTTACCACCCGCAGACTGATGGGCAGACGGAGATTGTGAACAAGTGGGTGGAAGGTTACCTCCGAAACTACATAGCAGGGCAGTAGAAGGCGTGGGTCAAATGGATACATCTTTGTGTGGAGTATTGCTATAACTCTATTATTCCATGGGCGACCATTCGATGTCACCCTTCTCATGGCGCTAGAATGTACAAGGAGCCGAAAGCCTTTGATTTGCCACCGGTTTACAGTAGGTGCCGGCGCAGAAGGTTGGCTGCGGAGAGTCAGACACTATGAGGGCTCTCAAGGAAAATATAGCCAAGGCACAAAATCAACAGAAACAGTATGCGGATCAGAAGAGGATGGAGAGGCATTTCGAGGTTGGTGACATGGTTTACCTCATGCTGCAGCCCTACCGTCAGTCCACTCTTAGGAAGAGTGGGTCAGAGAAGCTTAAGCCACGTTATTACGGTCCTTTCAGGATCCTGAGGAGAGTTGGTGAGGTGGCTTACGAGCTTGAGCTTCCAACAGAGAGCAGGGTACACAATGTATTTCATGTATCACGCCTCAAGAAGGCGTTGGGTCATCGTGGTGGTACCGTCTGCAGTCCTACCTCCCTTAGATGATGAGGGAAAGTTGATTTTAGTAATCGAGTCCATCCTAGAGTATAAGGAGAGGCAGCGTAGGAGGACTATCGGGAATATCCGGTGAAATGGAGAGATTTGCCTGCTGAGGATGCTACATGGGAGAGTGAGGATATTCTGCAAGATCCGCATTGAGATTGCTTGAGGACAAGCAATTTCAGAGGGGCGGACCGCATGTCCCCTTCTCTAATCTCTCTGAGTTATCAGATTGGCCTATCATACGACCCTCGTAGGGTCGATAGACCGATAGAGGGTCACTTTGGAGCTTGGCTCAGCTTCAAATGGCAAGTTTGATCAGTAGGGCTTTCGTTTAGTCGATCGAGACTTCTTGGGTTGCTATTTTAGCGTCCTCGACAGCAATGGGGACCCCTGCTATTTTTAGCAGTATGGCTTTGGCAGTATTCAGGATCACTTCAGAGTTTGTCAGCTTCAGACGGATCAGTCATCGGATGAGTAACGAGAGAGATATTAATATTTAATTGTATTAATTAAATATTAATTATTTGATGATTATAATATAAAGTTATAATATTAAATTATAACTCAAGTGATTCTATTTGAGGGGGTCGCCATCATCAGAAGGGGCCAAATTGAGAATTATATTTTATTATAAAAATTGGCTGAGACTATGGAAATTAATAAAATAATAAAATGTGCGAATTTTTAATGAAACCCTATTATTGAGGAAATCTTACTTTTGAGGTTATTAAGCAGTTGCATTGGGAATCGAGCCATTATGTGATTATTGAGAATTGAAATTGATCAACTTTGATTTGAGCAAGAAGCTTTAGGGTTTCAAGTTCGAATTCCTTGGGGAACGAGCCATCTCCATTGGAAGCAGTTCAGAGGGTGTGAAATAACACCTGATTTATTGCCAGCAGAGGTTTCTTCATTCAGAGGAAATCACAGAACTTCAGAGATATACATATTCAGGGTTTTCAGAGAAGCTTTCATCTAGAAGACATCCATCTATCAGGGCGTACCATATCCAGAGGTCCAGACATTGGTTACAAGGGGGCCGTACCTTTTAGCATTTATTACTGCTGCAGCCGTACCTTTCTGTCAGGCCGTACTACCTTCAAAAAGGTGTGATCTTCACCTGGGTTAGGACGCCTCACCTTTGGGCTAGCAATCTTCATCTCACCTGGCGCCTAGGAGTTTGGAGCTGTTTGCAATCATTATTCAGAGGGAGAAGACACTTACTTGCAGCCGTACTATCAATACATCAGATCAGCCTGCTGTTTTTTACCAGGTTTTCTTTAATAAAATTTCATTGTTATTTTGCTTGCATGCAACTGGGTATTTTTGTAATCATTACAGAAGATTTGTAATCATTACAGAAGATCAACTAAGAGACTGGCACCCGTATTTATATCAAATTCTATCGTTATTAGAGTGGATTTATTTTATTTGAAATTTATTTCCATTTCCTTGCAAAAATCGCAATTTTCATTTATTGCTCAAAAACATCAAAAACATCAAAACTCAGAAAAACACAAAAAAACTGTCCAATTTGAGAAACGGAGGAAACTAGGGTTTCTACAACTAATAGTGGAATTAGATTAGTCTTAATTTATTTCAAACAAAGGATTTTGGGAATGGCCAGAAGTTAGACAATATGGCTGCCTTTGACAGATATTTTATTGTGGATAAAATTATTTTGAGAGTAATATTGTCTGGAAGGAGACACCGTAGTAATGGGTAGGTAACTTATCTGCATAACACTGGTCAATAATAATGCTTTCACACCTGACAGGAAGCATATGGGAGCTTATGCCCAACAATTTTTATAATTACTTATCCTTGCGTATGATGCTTTTTTGGACATGGAACCTTATATTCCTCCATCTCTCCCCTCTCCAAGCTCAGTTTGGACCGTGTTAACCGTGTTAACCATGTTCAAAATGCCTGTTTTGTGGCATGGAAGAAAATGACAGAATGAAGAATGTGAATTGGTGATAGGTAAACAGTTGCGTTTCTTGTTGCTAACAAGACTTTCTTCCTTGTTATTCTCTTATATTACTACTTATGTAATATATATTCATTGGATAAGTTGGTTAGTGAATCTAGTTTGGATTGATCATTTAAATATCTTAGATCATTGTACAGAAATCGCATAATAGTATTTTTCTTGTCTTCTAATATGATGTTTTGAACTTCATTTCATTTTCTTTTTTTCAGCATTCTTCGTTTCATTGTTCTCAAATTGCTTTGGTAATTTGTTTTCGCACATAACATGCTACATTCCATTTCAAAATGTTGTTTCCTAGATCACCCCTAGATCCTAGATTAACCTTCCAAAGCAATAATCTGAGTATCCTCAATGCAGACAGATTGGCTGATTTAATATTTATGTTCTTGTATCACTGATACTTTTACCCCAGCATATTGAGTCTCTGATCCGAAAATTGGACGAGTTAAGTTAGTGAAATCAGCCACTTAGTCACATCATGTGCTCATGAAGATTTTATTTGTACTTGACACTCTTAATGATCCATCTTAGCAAGAAATGACTGAACAGAGTTGCAGAGACAGACTTTCAGGACATATCAGATGCAGAGTGAGACAAACACTCAGGATGTTGATGTTATGCAGAAACCGAGCATAGGTGATAGATTCGACCATAGTAGAATACGTTCAACAGGTTTGACTGTATTCAAACTTGTCTTATGTAGAGGTAGTCATTAGCAATGGTTTCACTTGCAGTTGAAATAGTTCCAAATATGATAAGGATAGAGCAGGTGAGGTTTTGAGAAGCTAAATGTTTTTAAGTTTTTTGGTTTCGGTTATAGAAGACCTTTGGGCTCCTTCTCAGTGTTTCCTTGCTAATCTTGTTTCCCATATACATACAAGAGAAGTCATTGTAACAATCGATGAAATTTTAATGTTCTCTTAGTAAAAGGTAGAGTTGAGCTTATGTTGTTTCAGCTTATGCGTCTTAAAGGAGTGGAGTAATTATGAAAATGTAAGAGCAATTGCTGTAATGTCCCGAAATCAAATTAAGCATTGGCCAACTTATTTAAGTTGGCGCCACATTTGAATTCAAATTAATTTCTTTTCTTTTCTACCTGGGCCAACTACACTTGTAGTGGCATTGCTTATTAGTATTTAAGAAGATTCAATTGAGTAGTCAATCATCACGAGTTCTGGACTTTGTCTTGCCGAGTTGCAGAGGGCGTAGCTGCTCTGACTTGGACACTCAATTATTGAGCGTAGCTTCAATACCTGAGAGAATTCGTGTCTCTTGTTTTTCCACCATTACTCAAGCACTCATAGGTCTCACTTGGTTTAGGTTATAGGTGGTGTCCATTCTGGAAATCTGAGGCAAGGACAGGAGAAGCAATCACATATAATCGGGGAGCTAGCGTACAAAGAGATAGCATATCGTGTGGGAGCGGCATCGCATGACCAGGCCTTGCCTCACGGCTCTAGCCGAAGCCATACACTTGTTTCATCTGACGAGGGAGGACATAGCAGATGATCCAGCGCAATGGAAGAACATACACAGCAGTCGCCATCCGAGTTTGCATTGTATCAAACTTATCCCTTCAGTGGCATTGATCATTGAATGCATGATCTGAGAAAGATGGCGCCATTGCTAAGGGCGACGGCTTCCTAAGTGATCCTTCGGGCCACTAATCAAGTGCGCACACTTTGTATTGAGAACTAGATCCAAGATATATGAATATATATATTTTGCGCCGTCTCTACTGTCTCTTAATTCTGAAGTAACATCGTGTCAATTCTGTGTGAATCGATGACTTCATTTATTTTGAGTTGTTGCTCGAATTGATGTTTATATCAGTAGATAATCAAATCTGGAATTCACAGTGTTAAATTATTGAATCCTGCCCTAGACTCTTAGAGTGTTATCAAAGCCTCAAACCCTGCCAGCCTAAGGGTATTTTATGCAGTTGAGCCAAAGAGAACAACGCGCCATTGAGAGGGAAAGAAAGAAAGCAGTGGTGGAATCTTTTGGAATAGGAGACAAAGGTGAGAAGATGGGAGATAGAGATGATTAGTTCGAGAATTTCTTGAAACAAATGGCTCAGGTATAGGAGTGAATGGCTAAGCAACAAGAGCAAACGACCCAGATGATACAATTAATGATGCAGTCCATGAATGACAAGAACAACAATGGCAGATCAGCTTCAAACAATGGGCCAAAAGGTAGTCATTCCAACAATTTTGGATTCGAGACTCAAAGCAACAAGGTTACGCATCCCACACAACCCACATTTCTACCCAAGCATGAACCAAATAATGGAGGTGAAGAACAAAATCTAGCGGAAGGAGATATCAAGGCAAGTATGGAAGCTTATATGCAAATTGATCCTGAGATAAGGCACCAGCTTCCATTCATTCAATTTCACAATATAAGGAATGGATCGAAGGGAGGCCAAGTAACTTACCACCCCAATAGGGATCTGCAGCACAAGGTGAGTAAGCTGACACTTCCGACATTTGATGGCTTAGGAAAGGTGACTGCACAAGCATGGATACAAAAGTTGGATACATATTTTTCTCTCAGTCCCATGACTGAAGAAGAAGCTATCAAATTTTCCATTCTACACTTGGAGGGTTTAGCTCACGAGTGGTGGCACCATGGCATTGTGACCCAGGGATTTGGACAAGTATCTACATATGCAGATTTCACACATAAGTTGACAAAAAGATTTGATAGGAAAGATCCAGAAGCATACTTCCAGGAGTTAACAAGACTCAAGCAAACAAGCACCATGTACGATTATGTTTTGGAGTTTCAAAGACTTGCGGTGATGGTATATGATGTTTCGGACAAGAGGCTCATGTTCTTTTTCATTGAAGGCCTATCAGAGTCTTTTTGTGGCTTGGTGAGAGCTTTGGAGCCGGCAACATTGGAGGAAGCTATTCGGAGGGCTTTGAGTCTTGAAGACTCCACCAAGAAAGGGAAGACCATTGTCAAGAGTACAGAAGTAGGGCAGCCAAAGAAGACTTTCATTAAGGCTAATCCTCCACCTAAGGGTCCTCCTCTAGGACCACATGACATGTCAAGGAATGAACTCCGTACAAAGGGCTTGTGCTACTATTGCAAAGAAAAGTGGAACGAACGTCACAGATGCCAAGGGAGGGGTCAATTTTACTACATTGAAGTGGCTTCCAATGATGAAGCAGAAACCGAAGAAGAGAGCAACAAGGAGGTCACTAATGAGGGAGAACAAAAGGTCGTGATAGAAGGAGGTCCACGGGAGGTACGCTTTCCGCACTTTGAGGGGCACCATGATACCATTCCTTCTGTGTTCGAGGAATTCTCCAAGGGCAAAGAGTGACAGTGCTAATAGATAGTGGAGCTACCCATAATTTCATTGATACGGAGACAATTGCCAAGTTGTCCCTAGACGGATTCAACAAATGGAGCTGATCTTAGGACACAAGATGAGGGATGATTTCTATGTTGTACACATCAGTGACACGGAAACGGTTTTAGGGGTTCAATGGCTTCATTCATTAGGAGAGTACACCAATTACCAAACTATTATAATAAAAGATCTTTCATTGAATGGTGAATTTATCCTTGTTATAAGCAGCTAGCAAGGTTTCTTCATCCCTTCTACTTCGAGTAGCGTAAAGTAGCGTAATTTATTTTCATGCAAGTAGATGTTAGCTGTGGATCCGTGGTGTTAGTCAAGGCAGCTTCATTTTGATCCATACCACTAGCGGCTTGCTGACAGAAAGTTTGCCTTGTGTGGTCAACTGGAAAGCATTGCAAACTTAACTTTGATTGTGATTCATGTGTTTGTATGCGTCATTCTAATGGTACTTACATGTTGAGTCGTAATTTGAAAACCTCTCGTCACTCCCTTGAAGATTGCACCGACTTTGTGTAAGTTGTCCAATGTGAGGCGGAGCAGAGTCTGGTCGAAGTCTGTCGAGATTGATCCCACGTCCCGTCCTTAGATAAAACATAAACTTCTTAGGCCCTACACTCATTTTAAATTCAACTCATTTCTGGTTAGCGTTAGGAAATTTTCACTTACCTGCCAAATCATCCAAATTACTTGAAAGCCCTTAATCTACTGTTTGCTGTCAGTTGTCGAACAATTGTGTAAGTCCCCTTGAAATACCAGCAAAATCACATTGAGCCAACTGAGACTATTCACATCGAAGGAACCTTGGAGTTGAACGCATGAACTCTCTCGCAATCTTAGTGTGCTGGATATTTTGATCAAGAGAGAATAGGGTAGCCGTTGGCGACTTTATTCTGTGTTGGTGCGGTCACAAAAATCACATCAATAGAATTGGCGCTAGAAGGAGGGCCACTTAGAGCTACATCATACATTTGTGTTGAAGTAGAAAAGGTTTGAAGTACAAAAAGTTCTATTGGAGAAATTATCATGAGTCAAGATGGTGTTCTCTTAGGATTGAACAATCTCGCGCGTGGCCAATAGAAGAAGCAGCTACATCCTGGATCATATCAGTTCGTTTTCGCCAGACAAGCTTAAGAGAATCTTGAGGTCTACACCCAGTTCATCTAAAGATTTTGTGGAGTTAGAGCTACCTACGAGATCAAGGAAGAAGAAAGAAAGTCATTCAAATAAGGAGGCTAAATCAAGCGAAATAGTTTCATCAAATGAAGAGGTTCAGTCAAGCGAAGAAAGCAGAGAAGAAATCTCAAGCTTATTCAAAACTCCACCTAGTGCTTCGAGGTTTGCCCAGCCAAGACAAGTAGGAGCTACTGTTCCAGTGTTTATTCAGCAACAACAACCGATTCAAGCTATTGTACATCAGCCAGCCCAAGTTATTGTGTAGCAACGGCGACAACCAGTTCAAGCAATGGCTCAACCAGGAGGTCAACCGGCTCCAAATGGTGCTATGTGGTTGGTTACCAACCCATCTGTGCTAGAGTTCCCTGATTATCATGACATGCCGAAGAATCCTGAAATTTTTTGTACCAAGTTCATTGTCAATGATGTTAACTGCATGGCCGAGGACCATATCAAGATGTTTGAAAATCACCTACGCAATAGGCAGATTGGGTATGCAGACGTGGCTTGCCGCCTATTTCCACATTCTTTGGGAGAAGAGGCTCATTTTTGGTTCATTCACCTACCAGTGGGGTCTATAAGAACATGGGAGCAGATGAAGGAAGCCTTCATTGGAAAGTTTGGTATACCAATCACCCCTGTAGAACTTTATCGTCAATTTGCAGAAGTGAGAAGACAGAACCAAGAGCCCATCCATGCATTCAACAATAGGTTCCAAAAGGCCCTCACAAGGTTACACACTCCTTGTGTTGTTGCTGATGCTCGAGAAAGCTACTATTCAGCACTTGATCCTTTGACTGCGATGTTCGTGAAATCTCACCCCACTTCGGAAAACATGAATCAAGCTTACGCTAAAGCTATTGAAGTAAGTCAAGGTATAGGACAGAATATAACTAGACCCTCATTGTATACTGGCCTAGTCACAACAAACAATCAAATGCCAACGCTTGGCTCAACATGGAATCAACAAGTTCCAGCGCTAAATGCAATTCCACATCCAGCTTATCAAGTGCAAGCACCATCAAGTCAATTAGTTCTCCATCCTGGGATGCCTTTGTCCCAAACGCAAGTTACATAGCCCATTTATCTCCAGAACACAGTGCCGCTAGTGAAAACTCAAGAAGAGAAAGATGAAATAAAGGATTTAATAGAACAAGTGAAAAGGTTGTCAACTGAGGTGACTTACCTCAAAAATCAAAATAATCAAACACAAACTATGCAACGAAATTGTTAGGCACACCAAGGTGCTAACCGAGGATATCAAAATAATCCTCAAAGTCATCAGGATACCCATCAAGGATATAGTCACAACAACAGTCATGGGTATCATAACAATAATCAAGGATTTCAGAAGAGGTCCTAGAATACAGGGCCCAACAACGGGGATGTTCCATCACAATTGGACAATCTGCCACCTCCTGAAAACTGTCCTACAGATAGAGTTTATATGGCTGAAACTGCCTCATCAGGATGGTGTAGGTTACATAACACAAACCAGCACTCTGAGTATCAGTGTCACGAATTCCAAGTTGTGGCTGGTATTCTCAAGGGTGAGGCAAGGAATACAGAGGTCACAAAAAACCCTCCAATTACAGGATATGAATTAGTCCCAGCACCCAGATATGATCAGGCGTTGATAATAGAAGATTCCAATTTCCCGCCTGAGTTTCAAAGTTACACGCCCCCACCAGTTAATCACCAATTTCCATCAGCTTCAACAAACAGTCTTGTGGGGATGCCAGAGTTTCAAATACCATCAGAAGTTCACGCCATGTATGCATCACCAAATGAGCCTCTTCATAGAGATGGTTATGTTTTTCCACCTCTCAACAACAGCGTCTTGGTAGAAGGAAGAAGGGAGGTACAAGCTTTTCAGACTACTAGAGGTGAAGCTCCTAAGGTATATCAGAGGAATTATCACCAACAATGTGAACCTTTGACATCATCAGTACCTCCAAATAATTTTACAACTCTGCCGCATCCCAACATGAGCAATAATCCAAGTTTACCAAGAGATTCTCTAGAGTACAGGCGACAGAATGCAACGCAAGGTGGAAATGGACAACAAGCTACTCAACATCCCGTTCATCAAGTTGGGAAAAGACAAAAGGAGAGTCTTCCTAGAGAGGACGTGAAAAGACTTGGCTCTTATGTACTAGAAGAATTCAAAAAGATGAAAGTTAGTCTTCCCCTACATGAGCTAATGAAGATTTCAGAGGTAAGGGAGACCATTCTAGGAAGTTTGAATGAAATGCCTGTTGTGAGGAATACATCCCAAGATGCAACTAGTGCACCAAGGAATCCTCCTGTTGTCACACAGTCTTGTCCCACACAGAACACGAATGTGGTAGAAGAGGTGCCTCATGCGCCATTTGATGCTTGGGAGGCTCCGCAACAACCTCAAAACTTCATAGGTATGGTACAAGGTTCTTCAAACACTGCTAAGAAGCCAGAGGTAGAGATTAAGGAGAGAGCTCAGCCAGATATTCTCACAGAACAAAAGAAGAATCCAAAAGAGATCGTTCGAGACAATCAATCTCAATTGAATAGGAAAGATGAAAAAAAGTGTTTCAACAGATGAAAGGAGAAAGCCAGTAGCATTTTATTAGGGAAAGGATAAGCCAACCCCATTTTTGGTTTCAGTCATAATTTTTGGGAAGTTATTGCATAACTGTTTGATCAATTCCAGTGCATCAAGTAATGTCATGCCTTTGAAGGTATGTCAAGCATTGGGTTTAATTCCGCTTCAGACCAACAAGAAGGCGACTCAGTTGGATAAGACTGAAGTTCCAGTTGTAGGATAATTAAATAATATCCATATGCAGCTAGCGGCGGATCCCAGAATTCAGAGTCGCATTGACATATCAGTTGTGGATATACCTGATGGTTATGGAATGTTGTTGAGAAGAGATTGGTCCCGAAAGCTAAATGGATACATTGCGATTGACTTCTCCCACATGTTGTTTCCTTGGAGAGGGGTTCCAAATCAAATAAAAATTGAAAGTACACCACAACTCAAATTAATGATCACAGAATGTGGTGAAAATAGTGATGTTTTGTTCGTGAAAACTGATTTGGGTTCATATAAGCCCATTAAGAAAGAAGTTCTCATGTTGTTGAGCTCAAAGGAAGAAAAGTTTTTAGAAGATATGCCTGCCTCCACCAAAGTGTTGAATGAAAATGATTCAAGTGGGAATGAGAACGAAAGGATGTTTGGAGATTTTGTGTTAAAAGGTGCAAAGCAAGAGACAGAAAATGCCTCCACTGAAAACTTGTTGTTACCCCATTCATGTAGAATTCACGAGGTTTTCCATTCAGAAAGAACAGGTGCCAGGAGTAAGATCTCCTTGGAGCAAGTCCCAAAGATGATCCAACAAGTCACTTTAGAGGAAGAATGTGAAGAAGTCAATGAGGGAGAGGACCAGATTCAAACAAGGCTGTCTCAGTTGATGCACGTGGAGGAGAAAAGGGATGAAGCTTTGGAAAGTTTCACCAAGCATCAAGGAGTTATGAGCAGACGGATCGACAAATCATGGTTGGACCCTTGTCAAGCTTTTGAGATCCTAGGAGATAATGCATTTAAGTTACGGACACGAACATGAGAGGATATCTCGTTGCCAGTCAATGGGAAATTCCTCAGGCATTATTTCCAGTCTTAGGTTTCCTCTGGGAGCCTACTTTGTAATATAGTTAGATTTAGGTTTGCTTATTTGTTCGCTTCTTCGGTTTGTTCCGTTTTTGGTTTGTTGCCCTCTGGGTTTTTGGTTTGGCATTTTCGTCCCTTGAGTTGTCCGCTCAAGTGGTTTTGGTTTGGAATGGGAAAGGATTTTAGGGTTTCCTGTTGCGAAGGGGGTGATGATGGTTTTATTCTCACAACGTGGTTTCTTTCCACCGGAATTTGTGCAAACGTTGAAAATCAAAGTTGTTTTTCTTTTTTCATCATTCGGTTTAGAATTAAGCTCCTCTCAGGAGATTAACCCGTTATTGTGTCTTAACGCATGAGTCTAAAGATCTTAAATACCCTACCTATTTCCACTCTGGGTCATTTTGGTTTCTTGGGAAAGGTTATGGCAAGTGAAAATCTTATGTCTTGCTTCAGTGCCACTACAATTCTCAAACCCATTGGAGGCTTCATTTCCTGCCAGCCAGTTGTGGAATTGACGGAGAATCAAAAGAAAAGAAAATGTGCTTAAAAGAAATATCTGAAAAACACGAAAGAAAGAAATGAAAAATGAAAGAAAAATATTATGAAATATTGGTTTTGGGAATATGCAAGTAACTCCACTGGGGCTATGGACGCCCGGCCGACAGTGGAGCAATATTCATGAGAGTTGTAGCGACAACCTCGTCAGGGCTATGGATGCCTGACTGGCAGCGAGGCAATGTCCAGGATGCTTTTGAAGTTAAGATATTTATATAACTTGTCGCGACCGATTCTGGAAGTCAAGATGATTTAGAGATGGAATGAATATGCACACACTCCCGTATGATGGTTTGAGAAAGATTAACCAAGGTTCAATTCTTAAAGTGTTTTTCAACACTTTCCCATGGGGATGCCAGATGTTGTGACCTTTTCACACATCACCCCATTGCAAATGGGGACCCCCTAATTTTTGCTTCGTTCCTCGTCTTTTGGCTTTTGTTTTGTCTCTCTCTCCGTCTCTCTACTGTTGTCTGCCTTTCCGGGTATGTGCCTGCCTTTGAGCTTAAACATGAGATTTTGGCTAAGTCTATAGAATTAGGGTTTTGAGTTTTCTGGTCAATTTGAAGTCAAATGGAGTGAATAAGTTGGAATCTGAGCTTCACGTTGCAGTCAGTATGCTTCCAGCAAGCTCCCTCTGAATTTTCACTGAATTCTGACAATTTTCTATTTTTAGTAAGTGTTAATTTGGGGTGTTCTCTTAGCACTTTTGAAGTTTCGATCGTTACATTGCATCCAGGACATGTTAGGCTACTTGTCTGCAAAATTTTAGCTAGAACAGACAACTTGCTATTTTTAGCAGTCCTACCTTCGAGGGCCATTTTTAGGGTTTTCATGTTGGACTTTCAGATGCATGTCTGAGGATTCTTTATGGGTTTTTTGAGACCTACATGATGGTATAACATGCAAAATGAGATGATGACTTTCAGTATTCAGCCTTCAGAGGCTATTTTTAGGGTTTGCATGTCAGAGTTTTCAGCGCATGTCTGCATAATCTTTCTGGGTTTTCTGAGAGCTTCGCAACGAGGTAACATGCAAGCGGAGTTGGTCACTTTTCAAGAACTTGCTATTTTTAGCCAGTGCTTGCATGTTGATGAATTTTCTGGGTTTTCCTGGGTTTTTCAAAATCTCTCAAGCAGTGTGACATGTAAACTCATTTGACAATTGATGGGTCACTTTTTCAGCCAATTACTATTTTTAGCAGTACCACTTCGATAACTGCCCAACACTTTAGAATCACAAGCCCAATGACATGCAACATAAACGGAGTTAAACGGAGGTCATTTGAGGCGCATGCAAGACAAATTAGGTTTTCCAACTTCAAGACCCAAAATGAGGGGTAAAATTCCAGAATTTTCAAAAACCAGTGTATCCCATTGCGGTCAGCATCTTTTAGGCTATCCACTGGTAAAATTTAAAGGCAATCGAAGCACTTACTATTTATAGTAAGGCATTCCAGAAACTGGCTAAAAATAGTAAACCGGTAGCAGGCACCATTGTGAATGGGCAGGTCACCCCATGAGGAGCACGACATTCAAATTTCAAGTCAAATGGAGTTGTGGAAGTCTCAAAATCAGGCAGTTGCTATAAATAGTAAACCACCTCCAGAAACATGCCAAAAATAGCAGGTCAGCGCGAGGCATCAATATGAACAGGTCAAATAAGTGATGAGGACCCCATGGCGCAAATTTCAAGTCAAACGGAGTTGCAGAGGTTCGAAAATAAGCACTTACTATTTTTAGCAGGCCTATACAGAGGAATTAGGGTTTCCTAAAATCTAGGGTGAAACACGACTTTCACACAGAAGCAATATTCAGCCACGATCGACATCCTTTAGGCAATCGACACACAAAGTTTGGGCACATCTTGGGCAGTTACTATTTTTAGTAAGTTGCTAAAAATAGCAAGGCCATGCAGGCATCAGATGTCAACAGCTCAGTCATGTCACGAGGATTAGGGCAAAACGAAAATCAAGTCTTTTGGAGCTAGAAATCAGCTCAAATGGCAAAATTTGAGAAATTTTCTAAAAATAGAAAGTTAGGGCAAGCTGAGGGCAACGTGAATAAACCACTTCAAATCGGACGAAAGCTTTGGAATTCATCCAACTCTGATAAAATGAAAGCTCTAGCATGAAAGTGCGCCCTTGCAAGCTTGAAGGAATTGAAAATCCTTCTTAGTCTGAGGAATTTAAAGTTGGCATGGTGAAATGCACCCTTGGAGTTGAAGTTTGATGAAATTTTCTCTAAGTATTCAAAATTTGAAGCTCGATGCCTCATAGGCACCCTAGGACAAGCTGGAGGAGAAAGATTTGTCTAAGGCACTTAAATTTGAAGTTCACACATGCAAATGCGCCCAAGAAGGAGAAGGGCCATGGAAAATCTTACTAAGTATCACAAACTTGAAGTAGCTACCTCCAAATGCGCCCTTGAAGTGAGAGGAGGTTGGAAAATTTGCTAAGTGTGGTAAATTTAAAGCTTGGTCCCCTAATTGTGCCCTAGCAACATGATGGAGCTTGAAAACTTTCTAAGTGTTTCAAAATTTGAAGAAGGACCCTCCAAATGCACCTTAACTCAAAGAGGGAGATTAATGAAATTTCTCGAAGGCATAAAAAATGGAAGCTTTACCCTTCATATATGCCTTTGGCTGGAGGAGTGGCGGTAAAAGTGTCTAAGTGTTCTAAATTAAAAGTTGAAGATCTTGAATGCGCCTAGACTAAGAAGAGAAGGTGACTCAAAATTCTTCTAAGGCATGGAAATTGGAACCACAGCACCCCAAATGCACCCAAAGACAAGAGCAAGG
>VDFB02363060.1:0-47278 GCA_007258455.2 Sequoia sempervirens | reverse complement strand
TTGATAAAATTAAACTTTAATTTTAATGTAATCCAATTAAACCCATGGCTTCATCTAATTTGTTTTTATAAGCAATTTTTTCACTCTTTAGTGAATTCATATGGTTTTTAAGCAAACAATCATAGTCCCTAAGATTGTAGTGGTTTCTCATTTTTAGTTTTCATTTATGAATCATGTGGAGCAAAGAGTTCAATCATATTAGATTATTTCATAATAGCAATAAACACCAAGAGAGCAAAAAAAATAATGGGCACTTAAATTGTTCCTTTCAAGCCCCCATAATGTATTCATTCAAATTATAACCTCTTAACAAGAAACAAGAGGCATGCATATGCAATTTTTATAAAATATAAACCAAACTTGATTGTTTATAAGCATGGTAATTTTTACAATTTATAAAATAATAGGATTGCCAAAGCTAAAAATAGAGGTTGCAAACAAATTCCTTATAATTTTTACTAAATTTTTAAAAAGTTTTTCCCAATTTTATATTTATGGTTGTAAGTAAGTGTCACAAAAAAATCTTCAAACTAAAATTTATATTACCTAGAGAAAAGTCTATGGAAACAAGGTGGATCACTGTGAAGATCCAAAAAAAATGGATTTTTGTACCTATAAAAAGTAAAAGATTCACCTCCATATGCAAAAGTTATGCCCATTAAGAGAAAATATATAAGAAATAAAGAGCCCCCTTAGGGCCAATTTAGGTGGCACCACCAATGATTAGAGTGCATGTAGCATAGCCCTAGGTGGAGCAATGCAAACAAGGTAGAGCCATTAGAGTTGGAAAAAGTAGAGATCCCTAGTGGAGATTTGTGTGAGGTGGAGAAAGTTGACAACTTGTATAAGGTTGAGCAAAGAGCACCAAGTAGACAAAGAGGGCTAGTCAAAACAAATTGGTAGATGTTGCATCATAAATTGTTACCCTTGACATTTTCACACTATGGTTTGCTCCCCTTTAAGTTATTGGACCTAATTGAGCACCTAATATCCTAAATTATGCATTCCATAACCCATTTTAAACAATTACCAACAAATTTGCAAACAAACAATAAATGCATTCATTTAATACTTTTCCCCCGACACCTTAATTCTCAAAAAATAGGGCTGGGACATACTCGCCCAAGGCGACTTAGTCCCCTTATTTTTGCTCCAAATTAATATATGTCGGTGTCGGTATTTTATTATTTGGAATTCAAATGTCCAAAGTTGACTATTAGGATTTAATTTTCAAGAAATTAGAATAAGTGCATATAAGTACCTAGTTATTGCATTATTTGAAATCTATCTAGCATCAAGTGGAATAATTGAGCAAGAATTATTATCAAGAGCATTATCAAGCAAATAAAGAGAAACATTTTAGAGATTTATTGCAACAATTCAAGATCCAATCATCATGTCAAAGTTTATGTGAGTTCATGTTCATGTTTGTGGAGACTAATCCTTGTAGGTCTCCAAGCAATTCAAGCAATTCAAGCAATTCAAGCAATCCAATTGAGCAAGATCCAAACCTTGAGGATATTTGTGTGACTTTGGTCCTTTAAGGAAGCCATTAAAGGGTGGCGAGTTGAAACAT
Organism: Sequoia sempervirens; assembly: GCA_007258455.2. NCBI lineage: Eukaryota > Viridiplantae > Streptophyta > Pinopsida > Cupressales > Cupressaceae > Sequoia > Sequoia sempervirens. Next base: position 45,702 of record VDFB02363060.1, on the reverse strand, counting down.
TTTGTTGATTTATCATTCCTTCCTATCATTTACCCTTTTATCATTGACATTGCCATTGTGGAATGGAAACACTAACATAGGGCTTGACTAAGGCAAGCCCCTAAATGACACAACCCTTCCTCTCTCTTTGAATGTGTAGGTTTCAGATCTGAAAAATATTGGAGGAGGCTTGAATATCAAACCCTGCACCTTGACAATAAACAAAAACTCAGTTACAAAACTATATGATAGTGATACGATAGTGTGACAAGAAAAAAACAAAAGCTCTGATCTGGCTCTCGAGGATTGCGAAAACAAATTTGAATGTCAATCAAAAGGACACTGTCATCCTGGGCGACTTAGTCCTCCATTTTTAGCCCCAAATTTGAATCATACGTGCACAATACTCTGCTCAGTCCATTTCTCCTGTCTAAATTTGTCTGTGACTTTCTGTGTTTACTATATTTGCATCAAAACTAAAATTTACATCATTAGCCTAGTTATTGCATTGCATTTCATCTTTAATTCCATTTCAAATTGGTCAAGGGCAGGTTGACTCACCTTTCAGGTTGTAATTCAATCCTATATCTTGTCCAAATCCATCAATCCCCCACTATCCCAAATCTCTAATGAAACATGTGGAAAAGTGCTTTAACCCTAGGGTCAAATCTTAGGGTTTCACTTTTTCTATGCTACAATAGACAAGCCAAATCAATCCATGTGGGTTGGTTGATCAAGAAGGCTTATTATACCCTCTATAGATAGAGTATGATAGTTAAGGGTTTGAGTCAATGGGAACCCCAACATAGAATACGAAAATTAGTCAAAAAATAAACTTTAAAAAATGCACATAGATATAAACCTAATGATGCAAGTTATTGCACAAAGAGGTTAATATTCTACCAAATATACTACTGACTTACAAACGATTTCAAAACTACACATAAATGGCATGGATGGTATGGACTATATAAACATAATATGACCAAGTGTATAAGGACCTCATAAAACTCTATCAAGTGCAATGACCAAACCCTATCAAGTTAATTCTCAATCCATATAGATTTGGGCTCTTTGGATTCAACTATAAGGTCAAATTTGGGCCATGATGTACTCATCAAAATATTGAGCAAAATCTCTACAAAAAAGAAGGGACTTGTAAATCTAGAGCTCTAATACCATGTTAAAGTTGCTAAAAAATTTCACAAGAACATGAATAATTTTCAACACCAAAGAACCTTCCACAAGAGAGAAACAAAAAAGTGTTATAGTGTCAATAGGAAAATACGATAGAATGTACATAAAGACCATTGTATAAATAGGCAAGGGTGAGACAAGAGACATGATTGTGATAAGTGTCACGATCGCATTACTTGAGACATATAGCTTAATTAACTATGGTGAAAAGGACCCAAGAAGGAAATAAAATAGATAAAAGACCATTTCACACCAATGGATCACTTCACATAATGGACTCAAAAAGTACAAGTGAAACTCTTTGCAATTTTTGAGCCTCTTTGGTAGAAAAAATTCCCACCTATCATGATCTCACATCAAATGGAACAAATCAACCACCTCAATAAGCCCCACCATCACACATGAACCTCTAGCCAAATGCACATCCAAAATAGTGTTCCTCTAGTTTGCACAAACAAAAAAGCGATAAATTCATGAAGGCTCCAACAAGCCTAGCATTTTCATATTTTTGCTCAATGTTTTCCTACCATTCACATACAAACACTCACTTTCCTTTTGTGATAGATATTTCTTTCCCACCACTTATTGAATATTAATGGATTGGCATGTGTGAGTAAGGAATATATTTCCTCACAAATCCGTTCATTTGATGACCTCCAATCGCTTGATTTCTTAGGAATGTCTCAAACAATTAACAAACTATCCTCTAAATCTTTCATTTCCATCATTGCAAAAGGTACAAGATACCCAAATATCCCTATCAAGTACTTCAAGGCTTTAATTGACATCCCTATTTGATCAAGTAGGTTCTTGTTTCTTGACATCTACCCTCCCTCTACTAAACTATATGTTTTAATTCTTATATGACCCAAATCATTATGGGTGGTGTGATCCTTAGGACTCACAAATTTGTATAAATAGAAGCCACCCCCTCTTATAAAGATCTTTTGGTTTGTTAAGTAATACACTATCTCTACATTGCATTGCTTAATACCACATCCTGGAGAGGGCCTTTGGACCAAAACGGTTTGTGTTTTTTTATATTCAAGCTCCTTGGATAGAAGTTATTTAATTAACATGTGAATATATGTTTTGTTACATTTCCTATTGGTATAAATAGAATGCATTACATTGTGGAAGTAATTAAACCCCCCTCAATTGCACTTTACCTATAAGCACAAATAGATGGTAAAATGGTGAGAACAATATCATGATGGGCTAAACAATACCCCTAGTGGCTATAAAAATGTTAAAAATTGACTTAGCTAACTTCACATGAAAACTTGAATGAATTATTTATACATTTTAAAAGTAAAATAGTTATACAAGTAGGAAATTGAATGTAGTTTATGAGCTACTTTGGTTTTAAAAAAATCAAATTAACTTGGAAAAAAATGAATATTTCATTCGAACCAACCTAAGTATAAGCAAAAGAACATATTTTTCTTCACACTTTGGATAGAAGCGAAAGACACATGAGCGGGTGTGATGCATTTTTTGTTTGTAAATAAATAAATAAGTTATGAACTTTTTATAGTGTCTTTTGAAAATATTTAAAAATAAATTTGTAGCCAACTTAACTTGCTCAAAAAAAATATAAATTTCAAAACTTAAAAAAAATATATATTCAATACGGCTTGGAGTGTGATGGCTTTTCTACATTACAAAAAAAAAACAAATAGTTTGAAAGTTATGACCATTTTTCAATAAGTAGATCTATCAAGAATTCAAACATAGCCTATGTAGAAAATTAATAATAATGATTTATTAAATTATAATGAGGTGTGTATTATGTTTTTAGAATCCTATAATCTCCTCTACTAACCCTTTTTATTTTATTAATTTGGTTACAAAAAAGTTTATCAACTTCAAAAGATCAAGTTATGGAAAATTTTCAAGATATCACTAAACATGTGATTTTGCAAATTTTTTTCATCATGTTTTGGGATTCCCACTTGTTTAAATTCAAGGTAATCCCAAGGAATTTTTGAAGGGTACACCAAAATTGAGCTAGAAATATAAACACTTTTTCAATTCAAGTCCAAAATTTTGTATATTTCCATCCAATGACTTTTTTGCCATTGACACTATGCTCACACATCCTAAACACTAAAAGGAGAGTCAAATTGATCTATTTTTTTGGCATATCAATTTTTTTTTGTTTCCCTTAACACTATCCCCCTTCTAACTCTTTCCCCTATCATGATTAGTGTAAGTTAGATTAGCCCCAAAAGCAATGTGATGGCAATATCAATTGAGTAGTTTAGTTTTATACATCTAACACTTTCCTCAAAAAAGGAGTTGGCCCTTTTTGGAGAGTAGCTACATTTTGTGAAAAATAATTGACCACAACATGTTTCCAAGTTGTTGGGGGCTCCCAAAGCCAACACAACAAAATTTGCAACATAGGCACAAATCATTAGTAGACTCACTAGGCTTAATGACCACTATGACAGAGACCCCCATCCTCCACTCCCCTGCCACTCCCTAGTCAAAGTTGTACCTCTTAGCACCTCACCTACCTTGCTGCCACACACATGGACTCAAGACTTGTCTGCTACTCTGTAATGTCCCCTTCTCAATCATAATTTGTTCAGTGGGCACTAGCCTATTTCTAGAGTTCCCATAGGCTAAATGGAAGGGTCAAAGGGAATCCAAGATCCTTGGAGAATGCAATGGCAATCGGTTCTTAGTTTTTGGTGTTAGCTTTTAGCTCAGGGGATGATTTTGGTTTGAATGGGTGTTCTCCATACTTCTTGGAGATCATGTTTATTTTTAGAAAGTCTCAAAAATGGACTCATTCACTTTTCCAGTGCCTCCATGTCTCATTGGTGTAGTCAAAATTGGAGTCTAAGTTGATTTAGGATTTTCTGTCATAAGGGGTAAAATATTTTAATATTTCACTTAACTGTAATGTTTAATTATTATTTTATTTTTACTTATGTTATAATCTTTTGTAAAGTAAAAAAGGACCCCAGGTTGGATGCTTAGACTGCAGAAGGGGGACGTTGGCCCACGAGACATTATTATTATTTTTAAAAGGTGTTTTCAAAAAGGGGAATTAACTTATTATTTTAAAATTGCTTTATCTCCCTCCAAAAAGTTATATAAGGAGGCTAGGGGTAGCTCATTTGGAAATGTTGAGTTGAGATAATGAAGTGCTTCTTGTTTGAGGATTGAATTCTTTAAGGCTTTGAGGACTAAAACCCTCAAGGTTCGTTCTAGTTTCAGAGTTGAAAAACACTCCCTAGCTAGAGTTGGTGTGGGCTCACTGTAGGAATCACCATTGGAGCTATTGGTGAAGGTTTTTAGTTTGATTTCAGAGATGGATTGCTTTGATGCCTTCTAGTTGCTATATGTTTGGTGTGATTTTCTAACATTTGTAGAGTGATTGAAGTGAGATTACCTTGAATTTTGTTGCTTGGGCCATACCATTCCTTGCATATGCCATACCACCTTTTTGATGATGCAGATTGAAATGTTGAAAAATTTCTTCTAGGTATTGGCTCATCCATTTCCTTAGCATTGGGCAACCAAGTATGCAAGTTTTCAGATTTTTTGCTACAGACTTTTATTTTTAGGAGCTAATTGCCCCTCCTAGCAGGTCATACATCCTTTGAAAGGGGGCATGTGGTTCATGGAGGGACCACCCCTCATAACCTAACTTTTTGGGCTCTTGGAGTGGTGCCTAGACCTTTCTAGGCCATTGCAATTATTTTTGGAGTGATCTTTGGTGTTTGGAGGTACTCATTGGGTTGCGTGTTGGGTGTATACTTGCCATTTTGAATGTTTCAGACTTGTTGTTTCATATTAGATCTATTATTGCTACTGTTCAAACCATTTTCAGACTCCTGGGTGCCATTGTTGAGGTATACTTTGTTCATTCTTAGCAAGGGGAAACTTATTCATGTGTTGGGTATCATTTTGGGGAGTTGAATCAAGTGTATAGCATCATTTTCATTGTAGCAACCATTTATGTTGTTCTAACATTGATTTGTAATGAGCTCTTATTGTAACACCGTTTGGTAGTACCATCAATGACTTAGCTCTTATGTTTATTTGCTTCTCACCCCACTAAAATAAGTGGTTTATTTCTCACCTCATTGAATAAGTGGCATCTTATTACCCCACTGAATAATTGGGTTGCTTTGTACTAACCCCATTGCATAAGTGGTTCTTGGTTTGCACTCACCGTTGAAAAGTGAAAGAGTTGTTTACTATCAATTTGTACCCACTGCATAAGTGGGAGTTTCTACTCACCCCATTGAACAAGTGGTTTCTTTTAGTAGCATTGCAATGTAAACCTTTCCATTGTATGCTTTCACCTTGCCCATAATGGAACCTGGGTGATTAGAAAGTGGAAGGTAGTTGATTCAATTGATTATCATTGTTTATGATTTGATGCTACCAAGTTAAAATTTTAAAAAAATTGGGGTGGTTATTACATACTCATTATGTGCTAGTGTGCACATACACGAATGGTACAACACTTGAAGCAACCAACACTACAAGTATGACCTAAAGCATCCATCAATTCCATGCAGGCTAGTCTATAATCCACATCAAACAACATACAAGTTTTCTCCCTACACAAGAGCCATTAAGAATACCAACTAATATCCTTCCATTGAAATTTAGTGAACTTTTCAAGACTCATGATGTTGAAAAGGTAAAAATTAGAGTGCCCATGCCATATTGAAGTGCCTAAAATGCACTCTAGTTCTTGGTCCACAACAACTAAAATGTGCATACAAGATGAGAAACAACAAATTACCAACTATGTGGCATGGTGCCAAATTTATCTTATAGAGAAAATCATACTTTCGTGCTAACGAAATTGTGACTACTAAATTTTGCCTCATTAGAACAAGTTCAACCCTAGTCAAATCTATATGACAAGTTTGACTCTATCCAAATATCTAGGACAAGTTCAACTATGACAAATATAGCATGACAAGTTCAATTGTGGTCAAACTAGTTATTTGTTAAAAGAAAAAAATGGCTTCCATATGCAACCTTATGCACTTTACTTTTCATCTAATTTATTTTGTTTACTTTCTACAAAAGTGCTACTCTTCTACCTTAATCACTAATTACAAGTGAAGAAAAAAAAGAAAAAAAATAAATACGAAATGTGTTAGTGTATCATACAAGCACAATGAAAACTTTCTCTAGTTACCAATCTAATACAACCCCATGAATGATCTATTGGAGGAATCACTTGCATGAATCCTAAATTATTTACTTTCTCACTCATTAGTTCTATGCTAAAACAAATAATCATGGAGGGACGAAACTAGTAGAGACGGGAACAATCCCACTATCCAAACACCTTATGAATTTCTTGTTGAATCTTGTAGTAACATGTCATGAGCATGGCATAAAAATAATTGAAAAAACAAAGAAACAAAAATATAGCTCTAAGAGATTTACCCTAGGGAAACCCAACATCCAATATATTTTTTTTTGTACAAACTTGCTCCCTTCAAAGGCCTCTAGGAATGCCTCTCTTCTAGCACTCTCTCACATGCACCTAACTTATCAAACTCATGGGTGCCTACATGTAATCACACAATCTTAAGAAACATGCCATTGGACATCTACATTTAATTGCTAATAACCCTAGGGCTTTGCATGACCAAAATGTAATTATCACAAGAGTATTATAAGTCTACAATTCTTTATTGTCTTCTCGAGAAGGAAGAATTTCCATCTAAAAATGAATTAACTACTATATACTCTAATGGGTGTATTTATACTAAAAAATGCATATGTGAGTCGACTAAGGAATTTTAACATCCATGTGTTGAGAAGGAATGAGAACCATTTTAAGTCCCCAAGTGGCCTTTCAATTTTGTTGCTTTGTCCTATATAGGACAAGTTCATCTATGACTAAACATCAACTACAATCTATTCCCATTATGATGAGTTCATCTACCATTGTACACATTGCGATAGTTAGACTACAAACATTTCTTTCCTTCACATATTTGCAATCTAAATTTGTTGTGAAATCACTCAAAACATGATTTATCTCCCAACCACTTGACTATGAGTATTTGTCCAATAATCAGTAGAATTAAGCTTTTCCTTAAATACCAATAATCAACATAATAGGGATTTTGAAATGAGTAAGGGTGGGAGCAGTGGGAAAATGGTTGTAGATTCTAGTTTTGTAATAGGCTTGAAAGAGGCAGATGATGGGGATGACAATGAGGAAAAAAAAGACAAATGGAACATTGAATAGGATGACATTAGAAAGAGGAAAAGTTGTTGGAACTTTGATTTGAGGCCAACTCAAAAGCTTTTGTGATGAGATCTAGAGTTGTTGGGCATGACAAACCATTTGGTGTCGTGCGCTTGTTGCTAGTGGCATATAGGAAATTTTCTCTTATGGACAAGGGCTCATCGCAAGGATTGAAATGTGGGTTTCTGATCCCCCCTCTATGCTCTTCTTTGAATGTGGCTTCCCCTATTGTTGCAATAGGAAAGGAATCCACTAATGCAAATGGTGGTTTCGGCACAGTGCTCCACGACGGAAACAAGGTGACTCATTCCCCTTGTTTCTCCTTTGGTTAATGTATGTCCTCTGGTTGGGGCCATTATTGATTCGTGTGAGGTGCATGTCAAGCCTAAGATTCCTATATCCTCTATGTGAGTGTTGGCAGATCCTTCCTATCAAATCTTGGTTGCAGATGGTGCAAATTGATGTGGTTAATGGTTTGTAGAGTCCCACTACTACTTTGTCTCCTTTACATGTAATAATGGATGATAAAAAACTTATTTTACAAATTCTAAATTTGCTTGTGGATAAGGCTTCTTCAAGGCTTGAGTATTCTATTGTAGGGAACAGTTTTGGAGCCAAGTTGAAAATTGATATCTTTAGAGAACATGCAATGGTTTTGACATTGCTTCCATAAAGCAAGTTCTTGATCTTCTTGTCCATGGAGGATAGCTTTCAAAATCTCAATGATAACTTGTGGTTTTTAGACAAGTCAAGGATCTTCTTGAAACAATGGGAACTAGATTTCAATCATAAAAAAGGAATGCTCCAATAAGGTATCTATTTAGATGAGACTCCTTGCCTTATCGTTGAAATCTTAGGTGGAGGTCTTAGAGGGTTTACTAGCTCTATTGATCAACTAATAGCCATTGCTTACGTGACTAGATTTAGGAAACACTCGATGTATCCTAGAATGTGTGAATGTAATTGTGGATTCAATGCTCCCTTTTTCTATTACTTCGTCATCCAAATTTGGTAAGTGGATGAAATATATTGTCTATGAATGCTCGTTTGTTTGGTGCCAAGTTTATCACAAGACTGATCACTCAATTCTCGTTTGGTCAACCAATAAGAGGAAGACATTCATGAAGGAGAAAAGAAGTTATGAATCCTAGCCTTTCTTTGTATTCAATAGATTTGGGTGACATGGTTGTGGTGGGCCCTTCTTCAAATAGGTCTTTCACTAGCATCATGTATGGGAAGGGCTCAAAGTTGACTAGTAGGGAACATGTAAATGAGGATATGATGGATGCCCCTCCAACTATTTTGCTCTGCAAATGTAAGAATAAAAGGAAGAAACTCACGGAGGATAGATTAACAAGATGCCCCATGAATTCTTGTGATTTAGGGCAGGAAATAAAAAAGGGAATATTGCCAATAAGGAAATTAATGTCAACGATTTAGTGATTAGGTATGGTGGTGGTATTATGAGCTCTTTGGAGCACTTTGGTGTCATGCTACTATGATTTGGTGGTTCTCTTGATATAGCCTTGTACTTGTTTCTATTCTTTTGCCCTTGTTGGGTTGTTCTATGGATGTGGTCTACCTCTTTTTTCCTTACGACTTGTTCCACCATGTGATCCTTTATTGAGTACCAAGCTTCAATGCTATATCTAGATTAATATTTGTAGAAGGTTTGGGGATCTTTCAAAACCCCTATTTTATCCTAATAAAAAATAATAGTGTTTTTAATTCACTTGATAAACAAAAGCACTTCTAAAATACTGTCAATATGCATAGTTTCTCCTAAATTATAGCATGTGCAATGATTTCCAACAAAGTTGTACTCTTTGATTGATGCTTATTTAAACTATGAAACTTTGCAATTCTGCAAATTATTACATAGTTTAACCATGGGATTCATTTATTTTGGAGTAGAAATGTGTTGTCCCCTTTTTGGGATAACCCTAGATCTACCCTAATTTATCAATTCCAAGTGATCACCTTGGGTTTGGGAATGTTTATAGTGCGAGTAGGCCCCTGCAAAACAGAGTTAGAGAATATTTACAAGATAATATTAATTGGTATATATACATATAAGGAAAACAAGAGAATATGGTTAGGGATACAACTACTTGTTAGGTCCTACAAATATGTTAGTAAACATTTATAAATAGAGACAATATTATAATATAAATATATTGAATTTATTTAGATGTTCTAGTTCATTCTTCCTTGGACATAATGGCCTGATAGGGTGCCCAAGAAACCCTCTACCCTAGGCCCAAGAGCAATACACCCCTCTTGGCCCCATGTGGCCCTTGCTATCCATATGGGGTGGTGTGCCTAGGGAGGCATCTTATCACCGTTCCCCTTATCATAACCATTATTACTTAATTATGTTGGGAGATTGAGGGTGCAATCTACAGTAGGGTGTCCTGGGCAGTCACTCCCTCTAAGCCAAGAGCAGTATGCCCCTCTTGGCCCACATGTGGCAGGCCGCAACCATCCGCCATTGGTTGGTGTACTTACAGGATGACCCCAATGTTGTTTTCCCTTCCTCATAGGCCCTTAACTCCATCATAGCTAGTTGTTTATAGTAAGATATTATGAATATCAGTCCATAATGTAAACACATAGATTTTGGTCTTAAATATTAGATCAATGCAATAATATGAATATTTTTCCATAATATAGTTTGTTCTTATATATTAAATTAATGACAAATCCATAATTCATATTCAACATTAATTGATAATTCAAAATATACAGATATACATACTGCTTATTACCAGACTAATAAATATTGGATTTTCTACACACATACTGTATATACAGTAATTTAAGGCCTAAACTGTTCACCTATAGATTGTGATACATTTACCAAATATTAAATGTAGACATACCTTTGTGCGGTGTTTTTGGAGTCTCCTTTTTTTCCTCTTTTTTCGATGCCTTCCTTCTTGAATCACTCCTTTCTTTAGATTGTGATACATACTGATATACAATAATCGCTCCTTTCTGCACACATACTGTATATACAATAATCTAAGGCCTAAACTGTTCATCTATAGATTGTGATACATTTACCAAATATTAAATGTAGACATACCTTTGTGCGGTGTTGTTGGAGTCTCCTTTTTTTCCTCTTTTTTCGATGCCTTCCTTCTTGAATCACTATGTCAAAGCGTTTAACCCAACTTGGGAACATGGAGATAAAACTTATTTAGAAGCTGCTATTAAGGGTAAAGCACAGCTACTAATTGCTCAATTGAGGACCGGGTCGCATCATTTGAGATGTGAAACTGGAAGGTGGACTATACCTAAGGAAGCATGGAAGGATATAATTTGCATGTTTTGTAGCAAAGGGGTGGTAGAGACCGAATGGAATTTTATCATGGAGTGCACGACTTATGAGGATATTCGTAGTCAATATGAAGGCAACTAGAAGATCAACAACCTGCACGAGCTATTTAATGAAGAAAAAATCATCAAGACTGCTAGTTTTTTGATCAAAATTCACAGTAGAAGATCTAGCATCAAAAAGATTTTGGAGACTTCGTAGTTTTGTGGTTCTCGGTCCCTTAGAATTTTTGGTCTCGTGGACGTCATTAAAATCCCTCATTCATTCATTTATAGTTGTCGAAGAGTCTCGTGGACGTGACCCTTTATATAAGCAGTGCTTGATTTCTTGAACTCGATTCATTATTTGGTCGGCTCTTTGACTTGTCTCTAATCGTGGTGATTTCCTATGTTGATCGGCTTTATTTATTACTCATTTCTTTTTTAGTTGGGATTTGTATTTTATATTATATTTTATTTTATTCGATTTCAATTAGTTATCATATAAATTATTATATTATAGTGCCTCTTATGATAATCTGTTTTAAGAGAATGATGATTGGATTAATATTGCATTGATAATTAGAATTATATTTAAATAGTAATTTCCCATACTTAGACTTTAATTATTATTTGTATTTTGATATATTGAGGTTATCATTTCAAGGGACATGACAAGAAATGCATGTGCAAATTATATTTTATTATATGAGAATTAAAACATCAAAGCACTGTTTTAGGTTCTAGAAAAACAAGTGATCTAATAGGTGTACCTGCATTGAGACTAGAAAGATTTCTTACTTCATGATTTGTAGATATTATTTCAAGTTTATACCTCCTTTGGATTATCAAACAATGGACTCACTATAATTATGATTTGTTAAGAGGTTGGTGGCAACCATGGTCATACCAAACAAATATTTGTTATAATTGTTTTTATTACACCGATAGGTGTTTACAATGAAAGTCGTTTCCCTATGTACATAAAAAAAAGAGTTGCATTTTCATGTGTGTCTTGGTAACCAATAGAAATCCATAGATATGTTGTCATTGTGCAGTTGATATTTTTTCATTTTAGAAATTTCCTTAATGATTGCTCTTGCTGCAAAATTAAGGACTAACAAATGAAAATCTTTGTCTTCAATTTAGGAAATTTTTCCATGGGAGGCAAATAATTAATATCTCAATATAATTTTTTTTCTTCTAACACTTAAAACAATATAAGTTAGAATTCTAAGACTCTTGGGCAGAGTTGCAATCAATATTTTATCTGCTTATCAAGATTTTATTTATGCAAATGTTTTTCAAGAGTTATGAATTTTGAAGCTTTAGGTAAATCATGCAAGGGATTTTGGTCTTTTTCTTTAAGGTATAACAAGCTTATGATCTAGTAGGTAAAAGCTACTACGGTGTTGTATGCACTAAATTGAATTTCTCAGCTGCTCATTATTTCAACAATTTCTTCTCAATAGATCGAGTGATTCCTTAGGGATCCATATACTTGTAGAAATCAAGTGGTCAATAGCATAATGAGATACCTAAGGTTAAGTAATTAATAGTTCATTGTTAGTGTGTTCTTGATTAATAAGATTGTTAATTGTCTTAAGAAGTCAACATCATCCTCAAGCTATATGGCGTTCTTAGTTTGGTTGCATTACTTCATTTTGAGGTAAGAATTTAAGAAATTTCTTTGATAATTTGGGTTTGCTTCATTCACTTTTCTACAAATTGGGTTCTCTAGAATGATTAAAACTTTATTTATTTGCAACATACACTAATCTATGTCAAATTTATTCTCAACTCAATGACTATCATGAATATATAGTCTTTCTACTTCAAATATGTCCAAATTTAACCGACATTTTATGTAAAAATGGAATTTGAATCAGAGCTTAGATATCTAATTAGACCATTGAACCAATTTGGAAACTTTTTCAATCGTGATCTACTCAAAATTTAAGGTTCCATTTTTGGCTTTTGATATCCCACGACCTATGACATGTGGAGAGAGCTTTAACAAACCATCCCATTACAAAATTTGATAATTTTTTTATTCTTTGCTCTATATTTTGTTGTATGTCCATACCAACACATTATATATGTGAGATATTATGTCAAACAATTCAAATGCCTCTGTTGTAGTTGCACATTTTGTCAAATAGTTAATATGTCTCCAAATCCCCTGTTTCCAAGAGTTCAATGTTTTCAAATTATACATGATAAAATTTTCTTTTAGCACACCAACATTATATCATATAAAATTATATTTGAATTAGAAAGTTATATTGAAATTATAAAGTTATATTGACATTCTATTAGTCAATAATTTAAAATATATTTTTAAATATTTGTAAACATGATTTACATTCATTTTAATTATAACTCATAAATCTAACTAAGGATTGAAATATTATTTATGATATTATAGAAATCAAAATCATAGTTGATATAAAAGAAAATTGTAATAAGTGAAATGACTAGAATTTCTAAAATTATAAAAATAAAATAGTTAGAGTTTCTAATATTTATAAAAATCAAAATCAAAATTAAGATTCAAATAAGTGAAAAGTTAAAGTTTCTAAAATTTAGAAAATTAAGTGTAAAAGAAATGTTCTAAATTTACTATTTCATATAAAAGCAAGTTTCTAAATTAATATACTTAAAATTAAAAAAAATTCAAGATATTTTTAAAACAAAATATCATTTGATGTTTTTTATATAGATTTATTTAAGTAATACTTTTCAATAAAAAATATTTATTATTTATAAGGATAATATATTAAAAAAAAGTTAAGTCACTATACATAAAAATTAAGTTTCTAAAATTTAGAAAGTTAAGTATGAAAGAACGTTCCTAAATTTACTATTACAAAGTAAGTTTCTAAATTAATATAATTAAAAATTAAAAATATTGAAAATCTTTATAAAAGAGAAAATATTATTTGATGTATTTGTAAAATGTTTTTTATACTAATAGAATGGAAATAAAACTACAAAGAACAGAAATAGTTGTTCTTTTTAAAAAACAATCTGAATTAATGTATTTAAAATTAGAAAATTAAATAAAAATGAAAAATCTTTCATATTCTATTTTAAGTTTACCTAAGATACAATATACCACATTCTCCATTAATTTTAGGTTTACTTATATGGTTTGAGGTACAATTAACATTTGTAAATGTTCAAAGTATTACAATAGGGTTTGTAAAAGTTCAATTATGCTTTGAACCAGGTTCAATGACAATTAGGCTTCAATTAGGATAACAATCATATAAGAATAACATTATTTTATATTATAAGTTTATTTTCCCTCGTAATTGTTTTTATAATATATTAATATAACAATAAAAAGTTGATAACAAACTTAACTTATTATTAGGGTTAGTTAATATATAATTTAAAGTTATTTTATGAACATAATAATCAATTATTAACTATTATAGTTAGGATTAGGGTTAATGTATTATTATAATTAATTATAATAAAAAAATAGTCTTATTAACAGATTATACTTAACATTCACAAAGGGTAAGAATTAGAGTTGGCATTAGGATTCAATTAGTATTATACAAGGGATTAGGTTATCGGCGTTATGAATAATTAATCATTTTATTATCAAAACAAAATAGGTAAAAGTTAAAAGATTGATGTAATTGAATTATGTATGTTGACGATTGTTCAAGTCAATTTATAGAGATTTTGAAAAAAAATATATAAGGAGATCAATTATGCATGCACTTAATAATATATTATTAAGATAAAATTACAAAATGGAATCCTGCAAATTGATATATATCAGTGTTTCCTATATAGATTATGTAATAAGATAGATAAACTAATGATACACCAAACACACAATTAATCAAATATTTAGGAAAAGCCATTTAAGTTGAGTCCATGGAAATAACTACAAAAGAATATTACAAAACTAAGTGTAATGTGGAACAGTCACACTTCGTATAATTAATAGTGCCAAAATGAGGAGTAATGACATATTTTCTGCTTAAGACTTAAATTCACAAATGTAGTTGGCACCCTCCTAGACAATCTCTTCTTGCCGAATCAAAATACAAATGAAATACAGTTTTGTCGACAAATTTACTGAAAATCACTTGGATGGCAAATATGTTGGTGCACATCACAAGTATCTGAATTCACTTCACCTGAAATTTGATGATATCTATTGGATCAAACAGACAGCTGCTTGTCTTCTAAAGATATTAATCTCCCCACGAATAGTCCAGTATTCAAATTTTGTGTCAGTTTCCATTAATGTGTAGTAAATGCCAAATATTTGATGGACACTATTTTACTAGGGGTGAAAGACATGCCTTTTTAGCACCAAAATTGCACCCCTCGTAATACTTGAATTGAGCTCAGCTACAAAATTGAAAAATGTTACCATTCAAGAATATGAGAAAAAGCATATTAACATTTTTGAAGAACACGACCAATATTTTCCCCTATTTCTTGTTTTGCTTTCAATGAAATGGGACCTTCTCCGACATACATTTCAAAAAATGCTCCTGTATAAGCATCAAATACACAGTAGAATCTTACATGATTATGTGAAGAAAATAATTTGGGGAGAGACAGTTTGATCAAACAGACCAAGGAAAAGAAACTGCCAAGATTCACTGAATGAAATTCTCAGGCATGAAAAGAAGTAGAAAACTCACTACAGAGGTCACGGCTATAGATTGTGCCTAGTTCCTTGCCATCAACTGCGAGGTGCCATGAATTGTATTAAGCATTCACTTAAACATGGGAAGCAGGTTATCCATATCAAACAATCCTTCAAACTGCAATATACCATGATAAATTACTTACTGTCTGTCCTTAGGTGTCCTCCTGGCAACCGATGAAAATCAATAGTTGTTCCCTGCAGGTCACAGCATCATTGCTTGTCTCTTAGGAGTGAAATCCATTAAAATAATAAAGTGAAAGTGTACCTTTTTCATATTAAAAAAGCACCAACTAAGAATGAGCAGGAAAAACCGATTTCACATTATCCTCTCATGTAAAAGAAAAGCAAAAACTAAGAATCAACAGAAAGCTGAATTCAAATTACCGGGGATAGCGAAATGTCTTTCGAATAATATTCACAAAATGCATTCAATCCATCATCATCTGCCACTCCTTTTATCT
Source organism: Sequoia sempervirens (assembly GCA_007258455.2). Lineage (NCBI taxonomy): Eukaryota > Viridiplantae > Streptophyta > Pinopsida > Cupressales > Cupressaceae > Sequoia > Sequoia sempervirens. The sequence goes on along the minus strand of VDFB02363060.1, from coordinate 29,813 downwards.
TGATTGTAAGAGTCAAAAAAGTTCAAATTATATTCAAACTGGAAATTTAAATACAAATAATATCAAGATTGCATTTATCATTATGCATAAATTTGACCACACAAATCTGAACAAATATCTTGCATTTTACCCTTTTTAAACGTCTTTGCAAGGCGCATTTGAAAGCACTGCCATCCATCAAACATTTCGAGTGTCAATGTTATTAATTATTCCTGAAATACCGAGTTTGATCTTTACTTTCTAGAAACACAAAGCAGTATCTATAAAATGATGGGAAAGATTCAAAAATATTCAAATTAAAGCTAAATCAAAATTTTAAAAGCTGCTCAACACACACACACACACTAAGTTTTAAAATCCCAATATACTAGCCAATGAATCAAATAGAAACCATACTTTGTTAACTTGGGGACAAAAGATAATCATGTTTGTTTTACTTTATATGGAATTTAGAATTGATAAATAAATAGTTACATGATATCCAGCCATAACTGAAAACAGGAAACAGTCGAAAAGGAAAACATTTATCAAAAGAAAATCAGTTTATAGTTATACAGATACCACATGCTTCCCTTTCAGAAACATAAAGCTTTAAAAGAATTCATACTATGAGGAATACTTGTTGGTTAAGAGTTGGACTTTCTTCTTTGATGGTACTCGTACCGTGGATTTCTTGGAACCTGATTATTACATTACTTTCACTATTTACTAATTTAGCATAGACACAAATATCATAGTCTCCTATAAGATGTTACAACTTAGTCATGTCTTTCTGAATTTAATTGTACTCATTGGAATTTGAAAGAAATCCTGATGGGAATCTCTGAATACTGTAAATCTGATTGACTGTTAGTTTCATAAGGGAAAGCAATCTAAAGATGTAGCAAAACATTTAAATATATGAACATAGTTACATATCATCCAAAATATTTCCATGATAAACTTAATGCATAATTTGATTAAACCAAGCAACATATTCATCGTATGCATATTTATTTTACAAGTTCAGGAAAACAGCCAACGGCGATTGTTAGAGGCTGCCATAAGACCTTAATTGTGAGGAAGCAACAAGGGATGTATTCTGGTTTGCAAGTTAGTAACAGAAGCAAGCTAACAAGTCAAGTCCTCCTGTATGGTAGTGCAAGTACATGTGTGGATTAAGGCATAGCTGGATTCAAATCCTTGTGATGAACAAGTGCTGAAAATTCTCAAGGGAAGGGAGTCTTGCTAATGTGATTTTGCATGTCTAGATTGGTTAGCAGTTAACTCAAATGCCAAGTATGATTATATGAAGAGGAGTTTGACATGGGAAAAGTCAAGTTCAGGTATGGGATTCTAAGTGTTCCTATGCATAACTATGTGTAGACCTAGTAATAATATGGAGTTTTTCCATTCACAAATTTGAACATCAAAGTGCTCTGTGTTTACTCACAAACCTACTTGACTGATTAATACAGAGTAAATGAGAGTATATAACAGCAGTAGCAGAATATATTATTTACATAGACAATGCACGGAATGTGAGTGTTGTATTCTCATTCATCAGATAGGCAATAAGTACATCATATAGCAAAATGTGTGGTCTCCGACTACATATGAAACATGAAATATATAGTTGGCCGATGTTGGTTGAGAACACCAACTGTTGGGGACTAACTCTCGATTACAACATATATTAATTACTTTTTGCTGAATACAATAATATTTATTTATTTATTTACTTGGCCGACTAAACAACTTAGCTTTCGGCTGGCTACATCAGCCCCCCCAAAAACAAAGTCGTCTTCCAGATGACATGACAACAAAATTGGGGACTTACAACATCAAGAAGTGACTAGTGAGAAGAGGGAGGATGAGAGGACATTCCTGGATGGATGGACAATGTTGGGCTAGATGCCGGTGAGCGTAACTCTCGTAGCCTGTGAACCTCCTCCGTATGTATCCTCAATTGGTGCTCAGCCATGATCTCTCGCTCTCTAACTGCTTTTCGAATATGCGAAACAATTGTATGAGTACGAGTCAAGGTTTGAGATCCCCCACAAGTCAATACGAGAATGAAATTATTCACTTTACAAAAGGTTAAGGAAGGAATGAAAAAGTTGGGTGCAGGGAAGGTTAGTGACATGGTTGTTCTCTAGGCTGGATATCTAAATTGTCAGATGAAAACCTCGCCCCTCACATTATGAAAATATTCAACAAATGATCATTCAAAATGGGTTTCCAAAAAATTGGATTACCAACTTAGCAATACCTCTCTTTAAGAATGGAGATGGTACCAATCCTTCCAATTACAAAATCATCAGATCAATCATTTGTTTGCAAAGCTATTTGGAAGCATGGTTGAGCAGATAATCAGCAAGCAGGTAGAAGAAAAAGAAAAGAGAGCAAAAGGGTAAGCAAGTTTCAAGCCAAAGCACTCAACTATTGATCATGGAAACACCTTGAGGCATATCATTGAAAAAGTCTGGAACAAGAAATTGGAAACTTTTTGTTGTTTTGTAAACTTCAAAAAGGCTTTCAATAGGCTTCCCAAAGATAAGTTATTGTGTAGAATGAAGGATCTTGGTATCCTAGTGTAATTTAGAGCAATTGTCTTTGGGCTCTATGAGGAGGTTCAAATAAAAATTAAAATTCAAGCAACCATTTCAAAAAGATTTAGGAACGTTGGAGTTAAGCAAGGTTGCCCATTATGCCCTACTCTTTTGGCTTATATATTGACAAACCTAAAGAATGGTTAAATTTGCAAGGTGGGGATGGTGTTCTTCTGGGTGAATATGTTGTCAAGCTTCTTTTGTACACCAACAATCTTAATTTTGATGGCTAGGTCCATCCAAGGGTTGCAAGAGGACCTATATGCCCTTGAGCACATTTGCAAAGAAATGGGTATGCAAGTCAACACTAGCAAGACCAAGATTATGATCTTCCCCAATAGAAAGAAAAAAATCAATTTGATGCTTATTTTGAAGGAAATATTCTAGAAGTAACAGAGTACATATACCTTGGGATTGACTTAGCAAGAAGCTTAGATTGAAAACTTGTAGAAGAGAACTTCGGAAGGTTTGAGAGCACTTTTTCCCTTTCAAAATAGATGTAGAGAGGCAGAGTCATGGAATTGGATAACTGTTAAGATTTTATGTGGGATACTAATAATTCCAGTGTTGCTTTATGTGCATGAAATATGGGCTAGCAGCACTTCAAATACCAAGTGGAAGCAAATAGAGAGAATCCAAAAACACGTGATTAAAATCAAAACTTCAGTCCCCTATGAGATTCTTTTGGCTAAAACAAGCACAATTCCTATTGAAACCATTGCTATGGTGTGTCTCTTAAAATATCTGAAAAAAATAGAGCAAATAGGTGGGCCCAAGGTTGTCTCTAAAGATGTCATGCGTGAGAAAAATAAATCATGGATGAAGCAAAACATCAAGAAGATGAGCAAACAGCACATTCACTTAAATACATGCCCTAATTTTAGCAAAGAAATAAATGCATTTGTTGTAGACAAGTTTCACAAGTCCATGTGGAAAAAGCTATTAGGGAGGGAAAAAATTATTACCTTGAGGAATTTAAACCCACTTCCAAATGTCAACTAAAGGCCTATTTAGGGGCCACTATCCCTTGGAGAGCAAACATTCTCATAGCTCACTTAAGGACTAACTTGCATTGTCTTTAGTGTGAAACAGGTGGTTGGAAAAAGCCAAAAGAGGTATGGTTGAGTCTTTTGCATAGTTGGGGCAATGGAAATAGAAAACACTTTATTTTGGAATGTAAAGCTTACAGTGACATCTAGGCCAATTAAGCAAGTAACTTAGTGGCAGTTTCATTACAAGATCTGTTCACAAGGAGTTGGTTGAGAAAATGGGGGAGTTCATTATTAAATTGAGTAGCTGAAGATCAGCACTTCAGAAAGCAAAAATTGCAGGGTCCACTCTCCCATAGGCTTTCTTTGGCCTCATGGACGTTAAAAATCTTCTATTCTATCCTATTAAGTGGAAAAACATAAAAGAAATTAGTTATTGTTTTGAAACCATATTGAATCTTTTGTAATCTTAACATTTTTGGTATGAATTCTAGACCCATCTTTAAATATGTGTATCTTATTATAGTTTTGCTGATTTTATTAAGCTCTATTTATAAACATTAAACAAGCATCTTCTTGTAATATGGGATGCTAAGTCGGTCATCTATGTAATTATCTTTCCATTGATTACCATGGCCTACATTATTATTAACATTATGGATATTGGGTCAACAGTTTTTGCTCAAGATTCGATCTTCATCCCTGATGATATTATTCCCATGTTGTTTGTGGTGATCTACTATAGGGAATTTAACCAGCCACAATAAAGAGTTTAACAAGCTTGCGAGGACTTGTGGCAACAAGATTTATAGTCTACTGTAAGCCGGTTATGAGAATTCAGAGGCTCTGCAATTATATTGCTAGCATGCCAACACAGTTAAAAAATAACCATTTTAATTGGAAACGGTGATTGTAAAAAGAAATCTTAGTGTTCAGATTTCTAAAAAGTTTAGTTGATACTTGTGGATACACGTTTGAAATGATGCTTATTGGGGGAAATAGTAATGCTTTCATTTCTCACTTGGATCAGCTATGTATCAGTAAATGTCATGGCCAATCCAGTAGACCTTATAGAATAGTATTCTGCTTGCAAGTTAAGTCTACAGAAAAGCTTCATATTTTGCTACCCAGTATCTATTGACATACGTTGGTTGCATTATCCAGTGTCAGTCCACTAGAATTTCAAGCATTTTGCCTTGCTTGTTTATTTCTTCTCTAAAGGATCTTTCTAACCATCTTTCTACTTATTCTCTAAAGTCTAATGGATCTTTGTAACCAGATCTCCAACATTTTTTGTTGGCCGGGCATAACAATATGTGTTATAAACTGATATTTTGTAACAAACAATTTTGATTTTTTTTCCTGATAAAAGGCAAACATCATAAATGTTTTAAACCCTTACTCTCAATATGAAGAAGGTAAGCATACTTACTGCATTTTGTTCACACATTTTATTATTCAATGCTGCAAATTGACCAAAACTAAAAATTACAGATTAGAATACAATGAAGTTGGGGCATACTTACGTCTGCACCATACCAAGTTTTAGTCCTTTTAAATGTACCACAAGTCGTACCGTCATCCACATATCCTGCCTACAATAAATAAAATAATCCACTAAGAGATATAAAAAGGATTTATCAAAATGACCATGCCCATATTGAAATTGATCACCACATACCTTAAAGAACAATTCATAGAGAACAGTATGAAAACTAGAGAAAATTGACATGGCATGCAACTCCATCATCTTAAATGATAAATAAAGCTAGAAGTGATTTATATGGCTAATTATCATGAATTAAAGTTAACTAAACCAGTGCCTTTGTTCTATTTTTATTTTGAAAACCATTGATCAAATGAAAATCTAAGGAATCAAGGTCAACTATCCAAAACTGAAAATCCATAAAGCGGATATGAGACAACTCACAGCTTGGGATAATTGTTGAAATTAATATAATAGATTATTGGAGATCAGAAAGATATGGAAATAGAAGAATAGACTTTTTGACAGTGCTCCCTGGAGACGCATATTTTTGCCCCCGTCCCTTGTAGGGAATCTTTTAGGCATGTAGGGACAAGTAGGAACATCCCCCCTATCCCCTATGTGAAAAAAAAAAATGAAAACCAAGGATGCCCCTCTTTTGTTGGAGGATGTTAGAGGACGGCTAGCCCGCCCCAACAGCAAGTATGTCTAGGCATCCCCAACCACCCCGAGGATGGCTAGGCGTCCCCTACAACCCAACCATTTGCCAATTGCATTTTTTTAACATGTTTTTAATGAAAAACAACGGGATGGACGTGCCCACAAAAACCACCCCACCCCTTTAAACTATACCTAAACCTAATAGAACCCTCAAAAGAACTAAAAAAAAAATCTTATTTTAACATTTTCAGACTTGTGTAGAAGAGCAGCAAGGGAAGAGCAGTAGTGAAAAGAGGAGAGAACAATAGTGAAAATAAGGCATTGGGGCATCAAATCCATTACATTTGAGGTAAGTTCTTCATCTAACATTTGTTTGTTCAATTTCTTTTGCATTTTTTTGCTTTTTTTTTAAATTTTTAAACACATAGTGAGGGCATTTTGATTTTATTTTTTCTTTTGTTTGAAATTCTAGATGTGTTTTAAATTCTTAACGAAAACAAACAATGAGCAGCAGTGGAAGTAGCGAGAGTGAAGATGGTGAATTTCAAATGCAACAAAGAAGTAGAGGTAGAAGTTATAGAAGTATGGCTGCCACTGGGGGTTCTCCTGAGAGTGGGAGTGTAGCAAGGCCAGAAAGTTCAACAAACTCATTTGAATGCCCTTCTTGAACTCCATAAAATCTATACAAAAGGCCCATTTAACCCTTAAAAATCTCTCTTACAATTTACATCACGAATATACAATATATCATTTGTGCAACAAAGATTATAGGGGCAGCTATACTAAGTTTATTGTCATCTTTTGTAGATAGGTGGACAAGCGGTAAAAGGTTGTGAAACTATAAATCTAGCTGAGAAGGCTAAGGCAACTAGATTGCATATTGAGGGGAGGCAAGAAAGAAAGGAATTACATTGGAAAATATGCAGCCTAGTGTGTCGTTGCTTACAAAATCTTTGGATGTTGCAATTCAAAGGGAAGAGGGTTCTACTTTTACAAAGGGAAAGAAAATAACTAGTGTTGCAGATATGTTTAACATTTAATCACGAAAGGTGGCTGACTCTTCTATTGCTAAGTTTTTTTTATGCCCATGCCATACCATTTCATGTGGCACATTTTTCCTATTTTTAAAAAATGTTCAAAGATGTGATAGTTGTTGGTCCCTCATTTGTCCCACTTGGAGAATATAAGCTACACACCACCCTCTTTGATAGAGAATATTCTAAGGTGAGTGTGTCAATGGAAGAAATGAGACAAACTTGGATAAGGGATGGATGCTCCATTATCATGGATGGGTGTACCGATATCAAACATTGGCCACTCATCAATATTATTATCAAAAGTTCAATTGGCTCTTATTTTCTTAGAGCTATTGATTGTTTAGGGAAGAGGAAGTATGCAATCTTCCCATTTCAAAATTTGAAGGATGCCATACAATAGGTTGGAGCCTCTACTGTTGTACAAGTGGTGATCAATTCAACCCATGTGTGTAAGTTAATTGGCTTGATGGTGGAGAGTGCTTACAAGAACATTTATTGGACCCTGTCTATTCATGCATTGAAAAATATATTGCACATTGGAAAGATAGATTGGGTGAAGGCAATGGTGTTAGCAAATGTTCATTCACAACCATCACACTTCACTTACTTTGTTCAAGACATTTTCAAGGAAGGAATTCCTCAAACCCATGGATACTAGAAATGTAGGTTACTTCATTTTGTTAGAGAGGATGCTTGAATTCTAGGAGGCTTTACAATTAATGGTGATTAATTTAGAATTGGGTTAAATGGTCAGCGGCAAGCACACCTGAAGGAATAAATGTGAAACAAAAAATCCTTGATGATGATTGGTGGTCCACAAAGAGGTAAAAAATTGTTGGTTTTATTATTTATTTATTTTTAAATATATTTTTTTTATTACTATTTTTATTTTTTATTTTTTATTTTTAAATATTAATGTTTCTAAATTGTAAATTATTTTTATTCATTGTAATAGCATTCACTCTATCATTTGAGTCTTAAATTCTTAATCTTTTTTAAGATTTTAATTTTTGTAACTTGTTTGCACTTGTAGATATGTTAACTCCTTCATTGAGCCTATTGTGCAAGTCATAAGATATGTTGATACCTCTCCTAACTTTGGAGAGATTTATGAGACCTTTAATAGCATGCTTGGGTAACTGAAGCAAGCCATTTATAGCAGGGATCCTACTTTGGGATTTCATGGAGAGCATCTTAGGCCCATTGTGACGCAACGGTAGAACACAATGAACACCCCACTTCATATGGCAACCTATGTAGCTAAGCCTAGAAGATTGCCTCCATCTCATGAAGAGGTGAAAGAAGGGCTTATGAAGGCCCTTCAAAAAATGTATACTGAAGAGGAATCTTCTTTACTTCGCACACAATGGCTTGCATTTGTCAATCTATGCAGTCCAACCTTCAACAAACCAAAGGCGGGTACGGATAGAGCTATATTAGCTCAAACTAACCCTATGGGAGGGTGGATGTAGTATAGCAAGGATGCACTAGAGTTGAGGATACTTGCCATTCGTCTCCTTTCACAAGTTGTCAGTTCCTCTACTGCAAAGAGGAATAGGTCCACATATAGCTTCATCCAGTTAGCAAAGAGGAACAAGCTTACCTCTAGATGATCGGAGAAGTTGGTGGTCATACATAGTGCCTCGCAATTACAAGATCATCAAACCTTTGAGTGCCATCAAACTCCAGCTTCATATTGGGATGTTGATCTCGAAGATGTTATACAAATTGATGACGAGGGGACACAAGAGGAATTGGTTGAGGTTCCATTGCTTGAGGTAGCCCCTCATACTGGCAATGACTTGGACTCGAGCTCCGATTTTGATACATACCAACAAGATGTACTGTAATGTCCCCTTCTTGCTCTTAAGTAGTGGGATCATCAATTGGCCTATTCCAGAGTTCCCGTAGGCTAGTTGGAGTGGTTAGGGGACTTAGTGGCCAGCATTGGGCCTAGTGTTGGTTTTCGGCGAGAATTTCTATTTATAGCAATGGCCAATTTACAGTGCTTACTATTCTTAGTAAGCCACAAGGCATCTCAGTGATCTTCAATTTTGTACTAGTTGATGTTTGATGAGTACTTACTATTCTTAGCAATTGCTATTTATAGTAAATCTATTTTGGGAAAGTGGTCTCAGGGCCATTTTGTTCTCAACAACGTTATTTCTAAGGTGGTGTTGGAGAGCCTAAGGTTGAATTATTTAATAGTTGCTTTAATCAGTCACTAAAGTTACTTTATAAAATAACTTTACAACTTAAGTGAGGGGGTAAGTGGTCATCAAAAAGTACCTTGGTGCCTAAGTGATAACTTAAAGTCATTTTAGAAGGCTACAAAACTGCAAATAGTTTCCTTATGAGCAAGACGCCCAAGGGGGAAAAAGTAATTTAAATTAATTGAATTTTCTAAGGCTCATAAGGGGGGGTGTGGATTTTAGGAGGGAAAAGGCAATTCAAACCCTAAAGTCACCCTTATTCCCTCTCCCTTGTTATAAAACATCATTTTGGCTCTCATTTGGACATATTCTCTTTGGCAATTAACAAAATGCTACTGGAATGACTCAAGAGTACTCGGACTGCGTGTTGAAGATGAAAACCCTCATTGTATTGGACTGATTTCGGTGGTGAGAGATCCACCCTAATCAAATTTTGAGTGCTCTCTGTTACCTGATTTTTTTTGAAAAATTAGAACCAAAAAAAGAAGAGAGAGGAGAGAGGAAAGTATTTTCTGCGAAATCAACAAAGCTTACAAAAATAATAAAGGAGTTCACTAAATTCAAGTAAGTCAAAGTCAAAAGAAAAGGAATGCAAAATATCTTATCCACAGCGGATAAGAACTGCAAAATATCTTATCCCAAGAGGATAAGGATTACAAAATATCTTATCCACAAAGGATATGGATTACAAATATCTTATCTACAGAGGATAAGGACGACAACATAGAGGATAAGGATTACAAATATCTTATCCACAGAGGATAAAATTGACAACTTATAAAGCAAAAAGGTAAATCTTATCCACAGAGGATAAGGATGACAATTCATAGGAAAAATATCTAAAGTCAACATGACTTTTTGAATTTTGGCTCTCAAAATCTATAAATAAGAGGCCTATGCTTGTTGCAAAGCATTGGAAAAATTTATTGTGACAAAGTGACATTCAGTCCTTTAATTTTTTCAATCAAAATCAGGTCTTTACTTCTGTAATTTTCTTCATTGATTGCATCTTCAACCTTATTTCACTCTGAAATAATGGTTGATTGTATGCTTGTGATGTAACATTTTACTGTTTTTCAAGAAAATAGTCATTGTAGCAGCCTTCAATGAATCAAAGATCAGTATGTTTGCCTCTATTTGTTTCAATTTTCTCTGTGTATGAAAGAAAAGTAGGTATTATTGTGAGTTTTATGACTCCTTGATTGTTGTTGTTCTAAGTTTACTTTTGAATTACTGTTGCAAATTACTATGTGAAGCTTTAGATTGAGATTCATAAGTTGTGTTGCTAAAAGGAAGTAAAAATCTACTCAATTTGGTGTATCACCTTCATTTTCCGTTTTACGTTTAGATTATTAGATCTTTCTCAACTCTTTTCCCAACAAGGTTCTTTAGTTAGAGTTAGTTTTTAGGTGATTTACCAAGGGGAAGCCACCCTTTAATCAGAGGTTGACCTCAAGTTTCACGAGTCCCACAGCTCGAGAGGTCATCCCATGTTTCACATGATAGTTGGATTCAAGATTCGGCAGGGTGCATATTCCAGGTGATAACAGTTTCATCCAAGGATCACACAGTGCTTCAACAGAGTTCTGATTTTCAGGGTTTGATAGGTGAAAAATGAAAATTTATATGGTGTTTTGATTTGGGTTTGTTGGTAAGAGGTTAGTTTTGGAGTTTGCTTCATTTTGGAGGTGATTAGAGGCATTTTTGGGTGTGTTCTTGAAGTCTGATATGCGTTATCAGAAATTCTGGTAACTCTGATTTTCTAGTGAATGAAGGTAAATTTTGTTTATAGCTCCATTGATGGCTGATTACTCATTTTGGGTACTTAAGCGTTGGATTCTACAAGCCTAGGTGCCACCTTTCCAAGCATTGTTTGAGGGATATTGTGGAAATCTGATTTTTGGAAGCAAATTGCCCTCAAGAAGGGCCGTACCATTTCTAGGGCATCAAAGGTTGGGGTTGCTGTTGTATAACCTCACCCATATCAGTCTTGTTTCAGCATTTGTTGGCTGTTTGGAAGCATGGAAACATAAGGGATTCTCAGCACATCTTCATTGAGGCATTTGGAGGTATTTGGAGCTTTATTGTTGCTGTTGCAAAGCCAAACTCAGGTCTGAAACTTCATATAACAGGTCTGAATATACATTGTAACATTCTGATTTAAATCTGATAATGAATGCTCTTGATGTATGTTGCAAATCCTATTGAAAAGGCATTGATATCTATTGGTTTCTTGTTATATTTGCAATCATTTCTTTATGCTGTTATACATTTGAATACGCATTTGAAAAACATACACAAACATTTCATCAAACAAGCAAACAGCAATCAGCGGTTTCAAAAAAAATCAGGGGTGTATGTTACAGTGGTATTAGAGCCACTTTTTCCTACCATCTTGTGTAGTCACATGCAATCAGCACTCTACATTCTATGAGTGAAAGAGAACAAAGGTATATGCAGAGGGAGTTAAGGAAAGGACATTGGCAGCCCCCACCTATTCCAGAAGGCCAGACTATCTCAAAAGTTCTTAGGGCTCATTGGGAGTCTTCACAGGGTACAAAGATGCAGTAGGATCCACCAGGTGATGAGGAGAGAACTAAAGGAAACATGGCTGATAGAGGAAAAGGGAGACGGAGATCAGTGAGTCCAGGAGCTATGATGGAGAAAAAGTTTGGCACAATGATGGACATGCTGTCTCAGCTTTTGGGAAAGATTGAGCAGAATGTTGTGGTTCATACTACTCCCAACAATACACAGGGTAACACAATGCATAATGGACATAGTAGTTCTACATATCAGCAGAATGGCAATGGCAGACAATGTACTACAACAGGTTCAAACACTTTTTCGAGACCTTATGGAGACAACTCAGGCTAATCTAGATACTTCCTTACCTTTTGTGGATAATTTAACGAAAGGTTATTCAAAGTATGACACTCTTCCTAAAGACATTAAGGCGAACTTATCTTTCAATGAGTTCTTGGATCAGAAGAGGAAGAGAAATCGTGGTAGATTTGATCATAGAGGACCAGTAGTGCAGAGAGATTTAGAATAGGCCATTGGCAAGGTAACACTTGCCCACTTTGATGGGAGTGATAAGTTGTAATGAACCGGACTAATTTTTTTTTTGGTTTTTCCAATTACAATTACAATCAACACGCACCCGTTAAGGTTATCTCTAAAACCAAAACGATGCGGAAAGCAACTCTAACCAAGGATGTACACCAGGATCCCGATGTTGGGCAAGGTGTGAGCATATGGTCAGAGGATCTAATGCAAATGCAGAACTGGAAGGGAAATCTAACCAAGAATGCGTCTAGAAAAGACGAGCATATGGTCAGAGGATCTTATGCATGTTGAGCTAAAAGTAACTCTAACCAGGATGGCGCCGAGAGATGGCGAGCATATGGTCAGAGGTCCCTAAAACTACTAACTGAATGTAAATAGGCGGCAAGCCAGCCTCTTCCACTTATTCAGCGGGAAGTACAATGAGCAAAGAAGGAGATAAAGAGAATGCTAACAGCACTACTGTTCAGCTTACAATGAAATAGAGAATGCCTGCCAAGAACATAAGATTAGAAGTTCTCCAATGCTGCAATAATGAAATATGATCACTGCAAAGCTTAATAAGATTTTCCAATCACAAACCCTTCACCAAAATGCATTTATCTAAATCTGATATGACAGACCAGCAACCTCAGAATGCATTAAAATGCTCATAAGTCTCTCCACATTCACCCAAAATGCATGAAACTGAATGCAATAGACCCTAGGACTGATGGCGCCCCTTTCCCAATGATGAAAATTCACACACAACCCCACATTTATTTCTTACACAACTCCCAATGCTGCTTGAAGAGGTACGGCCCTAGGAAGGGCGACTTGCTGAAGATAAATTCAAGGAAGCCTCTAAAAATTCTGCAAATTTGCACAATGGGTCGCCCCTAGCAATAAATCACAATGGTGAAGCACCCAGAATGATAACATTTTTATTTTTGAAAAAGTGAACAAAACATACAATCAGCTAATGAAATCAGCAACTCCAAGATGAGACTGAAATACAAAACTCAGAACTCCAAAATGCAAGATACTCAACTAAAATGCAAGACAAACCTATTACAAACTATCTCTCAACTAGTTGCTATCTTTCAAGCAAGAAGATGAGCCATTGCTAGGAGGTATGCTTTCCTCGAAGCGTGTGCCTGAAGACAATCCAGCAGCATAACGGTATGGTAGACAAAAGATGAAGAACTGAAGAGCTGAGGCCTGTATTTAAAGATTAGAGAGAATCTTCTAGAAACTTCAAGAAGGGCGCCCAAAATTCAATTTTGACTTTTACCTCATTTCCCTCCAAAAGTGGCGTCCTTTTTCACCAGGTAAGCATTTTAATCTTTATTTAAAATAATCTCCTCTCCAAGTTGGCGTCCAACTTCAAGCTTGATTTTTGACTTTAGAAAAATATAAAATTACCCCCAGATGAGGCGTCCACCCTTGAAGTCCCCCTTTTAAAACAACTTAAAGTGATGAAGCTAGGCCAAGGGGTCAACATTAAAATATAACATTATTTTAATCAACTTAACTTATCTCTCCAAAAAAGCATCCAAAGGCCAAAAATCAAACTACCAATTGAACTGGTTGAAGAAGAGAGCCAACTGCACAGAAATCCACAAGACCACTGCCAGAAATAGAATTTACTAAAAATAGTAAACTCATGAAGGTGCTCAGATCACAATGCAAGCCATACCACTACGAAGCTCTCTAAAAACCCAGAAAGAATCCGCAATCCAATCTCCAATCTTCAAGCAACAACCTCCTCAAAAACAGGAAACCCTAATTTTTCCCCTCCGAGTAGCCTACGGGTCTCCGGAATAGGCCAACGGTCAACTGAATCGATCACAATTGAGAAGGGGACATTACATAAGTGCACAGCGAGGGCTTGGGTACAAAAGCTTGATAATTACTTGGCCCTTAGACTGATGGCAGAGGATGAGGCAATTAAGTTTGCCACTTAAAATCTTGCGGGGTAGCACACGAGTGGTGATACCATGGCCTAATCACTTTGGGTCACAAGTCTATCACTTCGTATGATGAGTTTACCACTAAGCTCATTGAGAAGTTTGATGAAAAAGACCTCGAGATACACTTCAGAGAGCTGGCCCAGTTGAAGCAGTATGGTACTGTAGAGGCTTACATAGCAAAATTTCAAAGGCTTTCAATGATGGTTTTAGGAATTACAGAGAGGAGATTGGTGGTCTTATTTAGTGAGGGACTTATGAAGCCACCTAAGGGATTGGTTTAAGGCTTTTGAACAACCAAACTTGCAAGAGGCAATGAAGAAAGCAAGAAGCATGGAGTGGGCTTCCCCTAAAACTAAATTTCAGTCCAAACCATTTGTGCACAAAAAGGATGAGAAACCTTTCACAAAGGACACTCATCAGTAGAAAAAATCAGTCATTAGGATCAATGGAGACACTCTAAATGACCTTACGAGAAAGGGCCTATGCTTCACATGTAAAGAACCTTGGTCTAGGGATCATAAGTGCACCTCAAAGGGGAAGATTCAACAGATAGAGTATTATTCAGCAAAGGAAAGTGCATCAGAAAGTTCAGACCAGCAATCTGATTCGGATGAGAAAGAAGAGCAAGAGCCTCCTAGAGAGGGTGAAAAACATGAGAAAAAGGAAGGGAAGCTTGCCCAACTTTAGAGCTCCCAGAAGAATCAGTCTCTACGCATTAGAGGAGTCCTCAAGGGGCAGCGGATAATAGCCTTGATTAATTCAGGGGCTACACATAACTTTATTGGTGAGAGACATGCATCACGTAGGGGACTTGAGACACAGGAGGTTGATGGTTTTAGAGTGATGGTCGCAGATGGTTTCACCATTATCTGTACCGGGATGATTCCTCAACTCAACCTTCAATTGGGTAATCATGAAGTCAAGGATGACTTCTATGTGGTTAGTATTGGGGACACGAATGTAGTGATGGGTATCCAGTGGTTGCATTCCCTAGGTGAGATTACTCTCAATTTTCAGACCTTGGAGCTGAAGTTTAAATTAGAGGGTAAGAATGTTGTATTGAGAGGGATATCTAATGGAGGGCCTCGTGTTGTTTCCTTCAAGCGCATGGAGAGGCTTTTCAAACATGATCAAGTGGAGTGGGCAGCAGAGTGCATAGTTATGCCCACGGTTAGAGAGGAGGAGAAGCGTTCCTATCCACCCAACATACAGGTTTTGTTTTCCAAGCGAAGCAAGATCTTTGGCAGTATACCTCCAGGCAAGCCTCCTGATAGGGGGATAGAGCATATCATTGAGTTCGAGGAGGGTACTGTTGTGACCTAATCACACATCGCCCCATTGCAAATGGGGACCCCCTCTTTAGTCTTGTCTGGTGTCTTAGAGTTGGTTCTGGCGTTAGCTTCAGTTTCTTTGAGTTTCTTTCAAAGCAGAGATGGGTCGGCACGTTCAAGGTCTAGGTTTGAGTTAAAATTTGTCAAGATTTGAGATGGCTGAATAGGTCAAGTCAGTGCTTGGAGGGTCAAATGAAGTTTCTGATGCCACAAGATTATTCAGGAGGGTTGTTGCAGTTGGGGGGCGTATTTCCCAAGCAGAAGTCCACAAGATTATTCTGATGAAGTTTCTGATGCCACAGGATTATTCAGGAGGGATTATTCAAGATTATTAAGAAATCCGCTTGAAATGATGAGAAATCCAGTTGGGGGGTGTATTTCCCAAGCAGAAGTCCACAAAATTGCCTAAGACATGAAGTTTACTTGGAGAAGGAGAGAAAATCCAGTTCAAAATCAAAATTCCAAATGGAGGTCGATTTTCCGAAGCAAGCTAAAACAAAAATAACTTAAGTTTTTTTATTGTTTGAAAACATCACAGGCAAGCAAAGAGGGCAGCCAAGGAAAAAATAAAAAAGAGGATAATTTTTCTTCATTTTTTTTAAATAAAGCAACCAATTATGAGGGGGGTCAAATTCTTTGAATGAGGAAATATTTTGCTTATAAAAGGAGCCGCTTGAAGTTTCTTTTTCATTCAACACAAGTTAAAACTTTTTTCAGCAAGCTACAGCACAACCATAGGCGTCTTTCTCAATTTTGCATGAGCTGCAAATCTGATCACAAGAAGTCAAATACATTCTCAAAATTCCAGGTTTTAGTCAAGAACTTCAAGCTTTTGCAGGTTCACAAGCTGCGAATTTGGAGAAAAATAAGATTTTAAATCTTAAGTTTGCAGATAAATTCTAGCTTCAGGCTCACAAATTCTAGTAAAATAATTAAATTTCTCTGAATATTCTTGAAAGAACAAGGGTTGATGATAAGAATTCATTTTTGTTTGCATTTGTTGCAGGCTAAATTCAGATTTTTAATTTCTAATCAATCCTTACAGTCAAGTTGAAATTCTGGAATTCTAAATTAGTTTATTTCTCCATTAATGCACTCACCTAGCCTTAGGGTTTTAAGCATAACACCTTTATAATTTATGCATGCTTTCTAATTTCAAACTTCATATAGGCGCCATGTCTACATCAAAGAATGTGGGAGGAGTTAGAAAAAATCAAGTTAGAGAGGTTCTCAAAGGATTTTATCCAGAATCTCAACTATCATCTAAGTGGAAGAAAGTTGGAGATACCAACTTTGAGCAATTCAATGTAATCCAACACGAAAAGAATGTTTGGCACCCAAAATGAAATGCCTACGCCCATAGCAGCAAACATGATCAAACGTGGACTTCATCAAGCAGCAAGATTCATTGCATTCGCAGCTAGAGAGCAAGCCAAGGGGAATTGTGTTTTGGAGTCTAGCTTGCAAGGTGTCAGCGTCTTCCATGCTCCAAGTGGCTCTTCTTCCTTGCGCCATGTGTCACAGAAGTTAGTTATGCTTTTCTAAGTTTGGGTTTCTAGGAATAATCTTGGCCGTTGATTTTAGATCAATCTGGGTCGTTGCTTTGTAATTGGGGTGCCTATATAAACCCTTCTCATTTCATTTGTTTAGAGCAAAAGCATAAATCTGCGATTAAACCCGATTAATCGCGATTTTTAATAAATCTGCAGGCTGGACGATTTTTTCCCCGATTTTTTGAAAAAAACGTTGACTTAAGTCAACGATTTTTTGCAGGTTTTAAACGCGTTTAAAACGCGTTTTAATCTGGAGAAACCCCCGTTTTAAACCTGCCGACGACCTAACATTAGATTCACGCGGACATAAAGCCCTAAAAGTTGCCCGAAATTTGTATGTTGCTGGAAAACGCGGACTGGAACAGAAAACGCGACGGACAGAGGCCGACTGGAACAAAAAACGCGACGGAGATCAGACAAGAATCGACGCCCTTTCTTCTTGCACGACATTTCTTCTTCAAAATTCACACGCACGGGAGGTAGGCCTGAATTTTTATGCATTTTTACGCATTTTTCATGCATTTTCACGAATTTTTCGTGCATTTTCACGAATTTTTCACGAATTTTTTCCCTAAATCTTTAGAACTTTGAATAAAATTATAAATAATTTAATTTAGTATTGTTTAGGGTTTTGAGTTAGATTTTGAATAACTGTATTTTTTTAATTTACTATAATTTTTTATATACAGTTTAATTTTTTTTAGTATAATATTTAATATTGAATTTGAAAATTAAAAAAAAATACTAATAATATTATATAGTATAATACTAAAAAATACTGTATTATTTTTAAATAAGTTTATTTATTTATTTTAATTTTTTATTATTATTTACTATTTAAATTTTAAAATTTTAAATAATATTGCTTTATTTTTATTTTAAAATTATTGTATAAAATATAATTTTAAAATGCAATTATTATTTTATAATAATCATGATTGTTATATTTTATAATAATCATGATTGTTATATTATTTTAAAAATATTTACCGTATTTTCAAATTACTATATTGTTATTTTCTAGTTAATTATTTTAAAAATATCATTAATTAATTTTAATTAATTCTTACTCTGACATAGCTGGTTATTTTAAATTTTATCAGCGATATGAGTATAAGCAAAGAAAATCTATTTTCTATAATTCATGGATTGAACTCTATATTTTATTTGCTCTCAATGTCTGTATGCTATGGAAATGCCATTAAATTTTAAAAAAATTTACTTTCTGACTGTTTTTCTTCAATTTTTTGCAGTTTTTTGTATATCCGATTTTTTCCCGATTTTTTCCCGATTTATTCCCGATTTTTTCAAAAAATCCTGAACTTTTGGTTTGCCGATTTATTCCCCAAACGATTTATGCTGCTATGGTTTAGAGACTTGTGAAATTGTTGCTAAGAGCGCTATCAAAATAATAATTAGACTCATTGATGAGCATTTGTTAGTTTGAAAGCTTGCATGGTTTCATATTTCCTCAATAAAATAGATTTGTTTTCAGCAATTTTAAATGAATGAAGGATTGATAGTGTTGATAATGGTGAAATTAGTTCATACCTTTTTTAAATTGAATGATATTCAATTTGATGTGTAAGGTTAGTTTGAACTCTTAAATTGTTAAACTTGAACTCTATTACTTATGTTCATTGTTCGAATTGATGATGGTCTTGAGTAATAGGATATCATTTGTGAATCCCTTTGAAGATTGCACCATCTTTGTCTAGTTGTTATACTTGGCAAGGTAAAACAAAGATAGGTTTGAATTTCGCCATCCAACATTTGTCTCTTGAGTTCTTAGGAGTAGTTTAAAATTAGCCTAGTCTCTAAAACCCTTATCTTTTTTATTTTATTTTCAAAATCGACAGCAATAAGATCTCAACACTCATAGAGAATAGTATCCATATTCCAAAGTGTTGAAAAGTTGTTGCAAGAGTCTTAAAGGAAGAATAAATAGAGTGTAAGTCCCCCTTGCATTACTAGCAAAACATAGCAAAACCAACCGAGACTATCCTATATGCACAAGGAACCTTGGAGTCTACTTTGTGATCACTTGGCTTAGCACATTGGAAACTTTGTTCAAGAGAGAGTAGGATATTCCATTGGGTATTTTATTCTAATGTTGGTTGAGGTCACAAAACCCGCATCAACATAAATTGGCGCTAGAAGGAGGGCCAACATCCAAAGGATGGTCCATTCAAAAGCTTGCAACAACCAAAAATTTGACATGAATCAAGATGGTTCTACTGCATAGGGATATATTTCCAGTATTGCAACCAAATCTTGGGTTTCAAGATGAGCAAGAAGACATTATCTCTCAATTGAACACTCTTGCCTGGCAAACCAAGAGAAGTGTCGCAGAGTATATGCAAACTTAGTTTGTGTTAGAGGAAGAAGAAGAGAAAGCCCAACGTATTGAGTCTGCTATCCAAAGAGATTTGCTTATCCAAAGATTTGAAGTCCTTCAACGACAACAAAATCAATTAGCTAATCGACAAGTTCCACAACAAGCAAATCAACTAGCTCTTGAAGTAGTTCCCGCATGTCCTTGACAGGATTGAAGGAGGACACCCTAGATCAAATCGGTTCTTTCTCATCACATAAATTTCGAAGAGTTACTAGATCCACTCTAGGTCCTTTCAAAGAATTTGTAGAGTTGTCACCTTACAAAAATAGACAGAGAAAGAAAACAGAAACATCACAAGAAGGAACATCAAGTGCAGTTGGCCCTAGTGAAGAAGTAGTTTCACCTAGTGAGGAAGTACCAAGTGGAGAAGACATTTTCGGTTTGTTCCAAACCCCACCACCACGTATTCCAATTCCAAGTACTACTCAACCAAATAATCAACAAGTTCCAGTAGTTGCACAACCAATTCAACCAATTCAAATAAATCAACCAAACATTCCAATGGCTTGGCGTCCTCAAAATGCGTCCCCTCGTACTACATTTGCTAATTATCATGACATACCAAAGAATCTAGAGCATTTTTGCTCCAAGTTCCAAGTCGGTGATGCTAATCGGACAACTAATGAACACATCAAAATTTTTGAAGATACTCTCCAAAACAAAGATATCCAACATGAAGATGTGGCTTGTCAATTGTTCCCATACTCTCTAGGGGAAGAAGCATATTATTGGTATGTAAACTTACCAATGAATTCAATCCAAAACCTGGCAATAGTTAAAGGAGGTTTTCTTGGCAAAGTTCAAATTGCCGACCACCCCGGCCGAACTTTACAAACAGTTTGTTGAAGTAAAGAGACAAGAGCATGAACCAATCAGTGCCTTTAACAACAGGTTTCATAAGGCATATACAAGGTTACGTGATCCATACAACTTGAATGACGCCGTAGCACTACCAGTTTATTATGCTGCCCTAGATAGCCTTACATCTATGTTTGTGAGAAGAGCCAATCCAGCTCCAGCCGATCTCAAGGAAGCTTATGCAGAAGCAATCAAGGTTAATGCTGATTTAGGTATGAATGTTGCCGGACCACTCAATCACCTAGGGTATGCTGCTATGCCAAACCAGATATCAGGGATCAATCAAGCATTGGCACATCACACGCCAATAATGAATCCTATTCCACCTCCCAATAATCAGTTGAAATTCATCTAGGAGGTCCCCTTTCTCAAGCGCAACCTTCACAACTAGTGTATTTGCAAAATAAAGCGACATCTACAAGGACACAAAAAGAAAAAGAAGAGATGAAAGAATTGATGGAACAAGTAAAGAAGTTGTCTACTGAGGTAACTCATTTGAGAAATCAGAACAATCAACTTCGAAACATGCAAAGGAATCCACAAGGATACCAAGGCAATTATCAATGTTACCAAGGGAACCAACAGGGATACCAACATACTCCTCAGGGAAATCAAAGTCATCGGAATTATCAAAATTACCAAGGTCAACCAAGTAATCAAGCTTATCAAAGCAATGCTCAAGGGTATCGTGGTAATAATCAAGGATATCAGAAGAGGACATGGAATATAGGACCAAACAATGGAAATGTGCCGTCACCACTAGACAATCCTACAACTCGAGAGAGTCGACCAACAGAAAATATACTCCTCCTTGAATCAGCCTTGTTAGGATGGTGTCGATTGCATAACACTGATCAACATTTTGAGACATAGTGTAGAGAGTTTCAACTCGCAGCAGATATTTTGCAAAGAGAAATACGGAGGGAAACACCAGATGACCCATCCACTGCTATAGTCCTTGTAGTGCAGTATGATCAAGCGCTAGTTTTGGAGGACTTCACGTTTCCGCCACAATTTGAACAGTATAAGGCACCTAATCAATTTGGAAGATTTCCACTAGCATCGGCCAATGGTCCAGTGGAGGCGCCACCTCCTATGTGCCCACCTATGGCTGCTAATGGACCAATTGAAGACACAACAAATTACTATTTTCCACCGATGCATAATAGTGTATAGGTAGAAGGCATAAAAGAGGTACAAACATTTCAACAGACAGGGAACAACCAGCCAAAGGTTTATCAAAGGAAGAATCAAGAGCCTTTGACTTCATCCATTCCTCCACACAACTTTTAAACTCCACCACACCCAAATACAAGCAATAATCCACCTTTTACGAGAGATGCACCACAATATAGGCAGGGTGGTAATGCTAGTAGTTCTACCCCTCCTAAGGATGAATTAAAAAGACTAAGTCAATATGTGATAAAGGAGGTGAAGAAGATCAAGGTGAGCATATCATTGTTAGAATTAATGAGAGTACTAGAGATAAGAGATACATTTCTTGATAGCTTGAGAGATACAATGCGAAATCCAGCCAACACAGTTCAAAATACTGCAAAAACCATGCACAATATAAACTTCGTTCAGGATGTGCAACCACAACTTACTCAAGAACAACCACAGTCAGTGAATGTTGCTCAAGGTCTCCGAATTTTAAAGTAACTCGAGGCATCTATGCAATAAAAGAAGGTAAAAAAATGCCAGATCAGAAGACAATTAAAACTGAGCAAGTACTTCAAAGTTCAAAGGAAAATAAGATGGAGGATTCGACGAAAGATGCAGAAGCTCCACAAGTTGAGAAGACTAATAAGATGAAAGCAAGGGAGATAGAAGCCGGTGTGTAAAAAGGAAGCCCTATAGTATTTTATCAAGGAAAAGATGAGCCAGCTCCTTTCCTCCTTTTGCTTCGGATTTTCAATAAACTCATACATAATTGTCTGATTGATTTAGGAGCATCCAACAATGTAATGCCTCTAGCTATATGTCGCAGACTAGATTTGACTCCTACAAAGACAAACAAGAAGGTAACACAATTGGATAAGACAAAGGTCCCAATTGTAGGGGAGTTAAACAACATCCATATGCAATTATCAGCCGATCCAAGGATTCAACAATTTGTTGACATTTTTGTAGTTGATATCCCAAATGGATATGAAATGGTTTTGGGAAGAGACTGGGCCTACAGGTTGAATGGTTGCTTCTCTACTGCCTTCTCACACATGTGGTTACGATGGAGGGGTATCCCTAATCAGATTAGAATTGAAAGCACACCAAGACTTAAGCTGATGATTACTGAATATGGAGAAAATAACGAAGTTTTGTTTTGTGAAACAGACCTTGGTCAATATAGACCAAAGGCACAAGAGATTTTGGTGCTGCGTTGCTCAAACAGCCAAGAAGATTCACTAGAGGTTTCAGACTCAACAAAATTTCTCGTTGAGAGTGATGATGAGCTATCACCAGATGAAGGTGAAAGCATGTTTGAAAATTTCAGAAGATTTGTTCTCAAAAGCGCAAGGCAAGAAAAAGAATTGGGAAGTCGTGCTTTTGTACAAGATTTATTATTGCCCAATTGGTGCCAAATTCATAATGCCTTCCATTCTAAATTCTCTTGCACAATGTGTAAGATGGCTCTAGACCAAGTTCACAAAAGAATTTCTCAAGTCCCAGAACATGAGTACTTTAATTTGACAGTAGAAGACGAAGGTAGTGACTCTAATAAAGAGCTTTTACCAAAGAAGAAAAGATTCAAGGAGAGAACAAAATTCAAGTAGATCATCCAGCTTCAAAAGTACACATTATTAAGCATACCTTAGGTTATATGATATGTGGTTCATGTGAGGACACATGGCGTAATCCATTGATTACATGTGTTGCTCCCACTCACACTTGGGTGGTTAAGTTTCACACCCTCTTTTGGCCTTATATGCCACCTCACAAAACCACTCATCTGTCTCTTTCTGAGTAGGTTATGCCACATGTTTGGCATTTTCCAAGTAGGCACAACTCCCACCTAATTTGGTTATTTGGGAGTTATTGCCCCTCTTGGAATTATTTGCCCATATTCTGCTATATATTCTGCACTCACCTCTCCCTCCTATCTAGTCCAAGTCTAGGCTAGATGAGTTCATATTAACTCAATCAATTCAAAGGAGAGTTGAGACATATTGTATCATTTAGTGTGTGATAATAACATCATTTTGTTATTGCACCATATTCCAACATTTTATCTCTTGCTGCTCTCGTGTGGAAGGTTTATCTTGGTTTTGCAGGTGATCTTGGGTGCTCGAGTTCATCAACAACTCTTACATGGTATCAGAGGTTCAGATCTGCAAGCCCCTTCTCAAATTTGAGAGATTTAGAAAAACCATTTGGGTCGTTGCTAGTTTCTGCGTATAGGGCGTATATTTTGTAGAAATTAAATCGGAATATTTCAGCAGACACCCTCTCCAATTGCATTTTTTATTTTGCAGTCAATTTTTGGAGGGCCATAATTCAGTCATACGAGCTCTTTTTTTAGAGCAATTTTTTTTTATTTGGGTTAGAATTTCGCAGGCTTTGCAATGGTGTGATCCATTTTTTCTCAAGTGATCCGGATTTTCCAGAAAATCAGTTTTATCAGCAGATCTGAAGGACAGTTCTCGTTTTTGAAACTTCAAACGGCTATAACTTTCACATATGACCTCGGATCGAGGTGATTTTTTTTTTGAAAGTTGATATTTTTCCAAGCACTACACTTTGGTGCTATTTTGAGGTTCTAATTTTGAGATTATTTTATACTTTCAATATTTGGGTCCAATTTTGGACATTGTAAAACTCTGGAAAATAACCCCAGAATTGTAAATGCACTAATTATAAAGTGCACCATTAAATTTTTATTAGGGGGGATCATGATTGAGTGAATTTGGGGGGGTAATCTTGTAGTTGATTCTTTTGTGTTGACCATTTGAGGAAGTATCATGGATTTTTCTATTCATCCTTCTGTGGTAATGTTGAATAAGGATAATTATGAGTCTTGGAGGAATGGCAT
Source organism: Sequoia sempervirens (assembly GCA_007258455.2). NCBI lineage: Eukaryota > Viridiplantae > Streptophyta > Pinopsida > Cupressales > Cupressaceae > Sequoia > Sequoia sempervirens. Next base: position 5,649 of record VDFB02363060.1, on the reverse strand, counting down.
CCTGACACATCTCAGGTGGCTTAAGCTCTTGCCATACCTTTATGGGCTCATACCTGAACCAGACACACCTTGGAAACAATCAGTTTGGGGTAATAATAATGATCACATTATAGGATTAATTGGTACATATATTGGTGTTGATATTTATGTGGAGATCTCACATATTGAGTGCCCACACACACTTTGGACCAAGATTTGGGAGATTTTTGGAGACCATCATATCTCTCCATTCTCGGATGATCCTGTTGCAGATTGTTTAATTCCCCTTGATGATGCTGATAATATACCCTATGATGATGATACTTTAGAGGAGCTTAAGGATAATAAATGTATTGAATGTCTAGTTGACAAAGAGACTTCTCTTCTTGCTTCTCCTCCTCCTATTGAGATCGCATCCTCATCTACTGTTGCATCTGAAGATACTTGTGTTGCTACATTCATGGCTTCTTGTGATTCAGTGCAACAGGATACACATTGTCTTCTAGATATAGCCACTTTGGATGGATTCTTGACAGGGATTTCAGACTTCTCAAATGAGTTACCTCAGTAGACAACTTCTTTACTTGTTCGATCAATTCTTTCATCTCTTCTTTTTCTTCTTGTGTACTTGTAGATGTCGCTTTATTTTGCAAATACACTGGTTGTGAAGGTTGCGCTTGAGAAAGGGGACCTCCTAGATGAATTTCAACTGATTATTGGGAGGTGGAATAGGATTCATTATTGGCGTGTGATGTGCCAATGCTTGATTGATCCCTAATATCTGGTTTGGAATAGCAGCATATCCTAGGTGATTGAGTGGTCCGGCAACATTCATACCTAAATCAGCATTAACCTTGATTGCTTCTGCATAAGCTTCCTTGAGATCGGCTGGAGCTGGATTGGCTCTTCTCACAAACATAGATGTAAGGCTATCTAGGGCGGCATAATAAACTAGTAGTGTTGCAGCGTCATTCAAGTTGTATGGATCACATAACCTTGTATATGCCTTATGAAACCTGTTGTTAAAGGCACTGATTGGTTCATGCTCTTGTCTCTTTACTTCAACAAACTGTTTGTAAAGTTCGGCCGGGGTGGTTGGCAATTTGAACTTTGCCAAGAAAACCTCCTTTAACTGTTGCCAGGTTTTGGATTGAATTCATTGGTAAGTTTACATACCAATAATATGCTTCTTCCCCTAGAGAGTATGGGAACAATTGACAAGCCACATCTTCATGTTGGATATCTTTGTTTTGGAGAGTATCTTCGAAAATTTTGATGTGTTCATTAGTTGTCCGATTAGCATCACCGACTTGGAACTTGGAGCAAAAATGCTCTAGATTCTTTGGAATGTCATGATAATTAGCAAATGTAGTACGAGGGGACACATTTTGAGGACGCCAAGCCATTGGAACGTTTGGTTGATTTATTTGAATTGGTTGAATTGGTTGTGCAACTACTGGAACTTGTTGATTATTTGGTTGAGTTAGTGTAGGTTTTTTAATATTATTTTTCCTACACATTATTAAGCATACCTTAGGTTATATGATATGTGGTTCATGTGAGGACACATGGCGTAATCCATTGATTACATGTGTTGCTCCCACTCACACTTAGGTGGTTGAGTTTCACACCCTCTTTTGGCCTTATATGCCACCTCACAAAACCACTCATCTGTCTCTTTCTGAGTAGGTTATGCCACATGTTTGGCATTTTCCAAGTAGGCATAACTCCCACCTAATTTGGTTATTTGGGAGTTATTGCCCCTCTTGGAATTATTTGCCCATATTCTGCTATATATTCTGCACTCACCTCTCCCTCCTATCTAGTCCAAGTCTAGGCTAGATGAGTTCATATTAACTCAATCAATTCAAAGGAGAGTTGAGACATATTGTATCATTTGGTGTGTGATAATAACATCATTTTGTTATTGCACCATATTCCAGCATTTTATCTCTTGCTACTCTCGTGTGGAAGGTTTATCTTGGTTTTGCAGGTGATCCTGGGTGCTCGAATTCATCAACTACTCTTACAAGATGAAGGTGAAAGCATGTTTGAAAATTTCAGAAGATTTGTTCTCAAAAGCGCAAGGCAAGAAAAAGAATTGGGAAGTCGTGCTTTTGTACAAGATTTATTATTGCCCAATTGGTGCCAAATTCATAATGCCTTCCATTCTAAATTCTCTTGCACAATGTGTAAGATGGCTCTAGACCAAGTTTACAAAAGAATTTCTCAAGTCCCAGAACATGAGTACTTTAATTTGACAGTAGAAGACAAAGGTAGTGACTCTGATAAAGAGCTTTTACCAAAAGAAGAAAAGATTCAAGGAGAGAACAAAATTCAAGTAGATCATCCAGCTTCAAAAGTTCAGATGAAAGAAATACTCACCCCTGAGCGATTACAAGATCTAGAGCAAGTTTGGACTTTGAGGTTTGATGGTTCAAAGTCCAAGAAAGGAAATGGAGTTGGTTATGAATTGATCAATCCATCCGGTGAGACTTACCTAACAGCACTAAGGTTACAATTCCCATGCACCAACAATGTGACAGAGTATGAATCATTGGTTCACGGATTGCTACACGCAATTAGAAAAGGAGTCAAGATTTTGCATGTTTATGGGGATTTGGAAATTGTAGTAAAACAAGTAAGAAAGAAGTATGTTTTCCACGACAAGAGATTATCAAGATACAAAAATCGGGTTTGGGATCTCATTGAAAGTTTTGATGCTTTCAATATCAAATCCATATATCGCTCCCAAAATAAAGTGGCAAATTCATTGGCACCATTAGCATGCTCATTGGAACCACTTGCGATGGTGCTTTAAAAAAAATTACAGTTGAAATCACATCAATACCATCAGTTCTTGACAACATCACGAATTTTCAAGTATTTGATGATGACAAATATATTCTGGATTTCTTAACAAATTCTAACGTTTTCCTCACACAAGTCATCGATGAAGAAGAAGAAAGAGGAGAAGCTGAATTTGATGCAGATGGTATAATGAATTTGAAGACCAATACCATCCCAAAGGGAATGATACAGCATGAAAGGATCTTTGATCAGGACCAAATTCATGCAATCAAATACAAGAGGAAAGAGGGTGGCCAACATGAAGCAGTAAATCTGGGAACGAAAGATGAACTTAAGAATGTTCTCATTGGAAAGGTGTGCACACCTGAAGAGAAGGAATGAATAATCAAAAGCCTAAAGGAGTTTTCAGACGTTATTGCCTAGAGTTATGATGATCTAAAGACGTATGACACATCCATCATCACGCATACAATTCCCCTCAAGATAGGTAGCAAACCGTTCAGGCAGTGTCAGAGGCCAGTAAATCCTTTATTGGAGCCACTTATCTTCTAGTAAGTAAAAAAATTGCTGTCAACAGGCATTATCTTTCCAGTATGCCATTCAACACGGGTCGCCAACCTAGTACCAGTTCGCAAGAAGAATGGAGAGATACGGCCATGTGTAGATTTTTGAAATCTTAATAAGGCTTCAAAAAAGGATAATTAACCTTTGCCATCATTGGACGAAGTGTTGCAAATTGTAAATGGGTCTCAGATGATGTCTTTTGTTGACGGATATTCAAGGTATAATCAGGTGCTAGTAGAACATGAGGATAGACTTAGGACTGCATTCACAACAAAGTGGGGTACATTTGCATACAAAAGAATGCCATTTGGATTGATCAATGTTGGAGCCACGTTTCAAAGGGCTATGGATATCGCCTTCAAAGATCTTGTAGGAAAATGCATCATTGTCTACATGGACAACCTCAGTATTTTCCAAGCAAAGGGAAAGTCATGTCAAAGACCTAAAGAAAATATTTCAAAGGTGCAAAAGGTATGGAATTTCATTGAACCCAAAGAAGTGTGTATTTGGAGTGACCGAGGGAAAGCTACTAGGCCATGTGCTTACAAAGAAAGGGATTCTTATCGACCTTGATCGTGTAGAAGCTATATCAACGATTAGTTTGCCAACAAGATTTGCTGAAATAGTCAGGCCTCTAAATGAAATGTTGAAGAAGGGCACAAAAATAGAGTGGATAGAACCAGCGAAAAAGGCCTTTGAAGAAATCAAACAAGCCATAATTGATGCTCCTATTTAGGTCAGCCCTGAATACACGAAGCCCTTTTACCTCTATTCTTTTGCATCAAAACATTCTTGTGTTGTGTTGGCGTTTAAATTCGCACCTCTGGAATGTGGATTTGAAACGGACAGCTATGCACAGATAAACTACTCTTCAAATTAGGAGGGGAAGCTCCCTCTTGCTGATGTTTCGAAAGAAAGTAAACTAAAACTAAGTTTCCTATCTTTTTTATCAGCTAAGAGCACAAGGTTTATAAAACTCAAGCGTCGTAGTTGAGATTTTTTGTTTTAGAACTTCAACTACTACTAACCTACGCTAATGACATTTCTAATTTCTCAAGTAAACGCAGAGCAAGAGAAATTAGAAATGGACAAGGATTCATTTTCTGACAAAACACTTAGATAAACTCTCCTTCCAACATACATCTACTTACTTTCAATGCAAGTTGAAATTAAAGCTCATATAAGCATAACACAATAAACGGAAATCTAAGACATTATATCAAGGCAAAAGAGGCTCAAGACTTTATTTCTCAAACTTCTGGAACAAAGATTACACTAAACACATGCACGGAACAAAAACTTGCAGCTAAAGAGGCTTGCAATCTTGTTCTTACACAAAGGGAACAACAATTACAACAACTACTTGCTGGCTAAAAGAGACTCAGCAATTCTGTAATGTCCCCATTTTTAGCACTACACTTTTCAGTGATTGATGGCCTATCCCCGATGTTGTCAGCTAGTCAGTGGTAGAATTAGGGTTTCTAGCTATTTGGTGGGTTCTTTTGAAGATTTAGGGGTTTGCATGTTGGAGTTTGGTTGTTTGGATTCTGAATTCCTTCTGAGTTTTCAGAGAGCTTCACAGAGGTATGACATGCAACTGCATCGGGCAACCTTTCCGGACTTACTATTTTTAGTAAGTTATGACGGCTACATCTCGGAGTTTGGGATTTTGGATTGCGGATTCTTTCTAGGTTTTCAAAAAGCTTCGCAATGGTATCGCATGCACTTTGATCCGAGCAACTTTCCGAATTTACTATTTTTAGTAAATTCTATTTCTGGCAGTGGTCTTGTTGGCTTCAGTTCAGTTGGCTTCCCTTTGCAGTCAGTTTAGTTGGTATGGTTGTTTTGGCCTTTTGATGCATTTTCTGGAGAGATAAGTATTTTAATTAAAATAATGCTATATTATAATATAATAACCCCTTGGCTTAGCATTGCAACTTTAAGTTGTTTTAAAAGGGGGACTTCAAGGGTGATTATCTCATCAAGAGATAATTTATATTTTCCTAAGGCCAAATTATTTATTGGTGAAGTGGGACGCCTACTTGAGAGGAAGGTTATTTTTAAAAAGTTAAAAGTCAAATATTACCTTGGAAAATGGACGCCATCTTTGGAGGGAGATAAAGCAAATTCAAATTTGAATAGGGAGATAAAGCAAATTCAAATTTGAATATTTGGCGCCTTCTTGAAGCTTCTAGAAGTTCCTCTCAAAATCTATAAATGCCAACCTTTGCTCTTCATTTGGTATCTTATGTCTTCAATATTGTTATGCTACCGAAATGGTGTTGGAATTGCTTT
>VDFB02363059.1:0-42157 GCA_007258455.2 Sequoia sempervirens | reverse complement strand
GCCTCTAAATCACCACTTAATCATTCCCAGCTATCGTCCCATTATCCTAAGCTTCCATTTCATCATTTTAAGCCTCCTGAAACCTCCATTTCATCCATTTAAACCCCCATTCTATCACTCCAAATTTTCACAAATCACCTCTAATCTACCTTTTCATTCTAATTTTCCATTCACAAGTCAATACCCTCACCTAACAAACATCACAACTTTACCATTCACACCTCTTAAACACCGCCCATAGCCAAACCACCCTAACCTTGCATTACAAAGTGATTATCTAAATTGACTATAGCGCTTGAACTTGATTATTGGTCTTTAACTTCAACCCCAATCAATTTGCCTCCATCTTGAGGTGAATTCGGTGTTGCAAGTTATCATCCTCAGCCCAATCAATCCATTCCTAGCTTAAGGTGGATTTGGTGCCGTAATCATCCTATCAATCAATCAAAGCTCTAGGGTTACTAAAGGTAATCTCACGTGATCAAGTTTGAGGTCTCTCTCACGCCTTTCCAATCCAATCTAATCCAATCCAATTCAATCCAATCCTATCTAATCCAATCCTTTTCAAATCAAATCAAATCCAAGCCAATCCAATCTAATCCAATCTAGTCCAATCCAATCCAATCAAATCAAATCCAAGCCAATCCAATCTAATCCAATCCAATTCAATCCAATCCTATCTAATCCAATCCTTTTCAAATCAAATCAAATCCAAGCCAATCCAATCTAATCCAATCTAGTCCAATCCAATCCAATCAAATCAAATCCAAGCCAATCCAATCTAATCCAATCCAATTCAATCCAATCCTATCTAATCCAATCCTTTTCAAATCAAATCAAATCCAAGCCAAGCCAATCCAATCTAATCTAATCTAGTCCAATCCAATCCAATCAAATCAAATCCAAGTCAATCCAATCTAATCCAATCCAATTCAATCCAATCCTATCTAATCCAATCCTTTTCAAATCCAATCAAATCCAATCCAATCAAATCCAATCTAATTCAATCCAATCCTATCTAATCCAATCCTAATCCTATCAAATCCAAATCCAATCCAATCCAATCCAATCCAAATCAAACCCATTCCAATCCAATCCAATCGAATCCAATTCCAATCTAATTCCAATCCAATCCTAATCCTATCAAATCCTAATCCAATCTAATCCAATCTAATCCAAATCCAATCCAATCTAATCCTATCAAATCCAAATCCAATCCAATCCAATTCCAATCCAATTCCAAATCCAATCCTTACCCAATCAAATCCAAACCTAATCAAATCCAATCCTATCCAATCAAACTAATCTAGTACTTTAATCAAATTCATCAAGTCATCTACCCGATCCAATCATCTGTCTACCGAATCCTATCAAAATCAAAAGCAATCCCATCCAATCATCCTAATCTGAGCTTTTGTCCAATCCTAATCTGAGCTTGACCAAAACCCTGATTTGAGCTTTAATCCGTTCCCATCCAAAATCTTTTATCCATCCTCTTCATCCTTTCACCATCATGAATCCTTATCCTCCATCAATAGTGGTCAAGGGAAACCCTAATTACGCGACAACGCATAACTTAAAAAGTCTTAAGGATCAAGATAATATGACGCGATCCCCTGCATGCCATTGTCATTAGTAAAGCATCTCCACCCACTTTCCACAACTAATCACCCCTTCCGCTTATCCGTTATGTCTTCTATCCATTTCAATCATAAGTTGTTTACTTCATCTTTTGACAAGGGAGCACCACCATATCCATCATGCCCTTCCTATCACATCATCCTCTTATCCAACATCAATCTCGTGATCCTTCTTATCCTAACCACCATACCACTATCCTAATCCCCCATCCACATCCTCCTATTCCAAATCCCCCATCTCAGATATAACCACTCACCCTAATCTTCCATGCCACCCATGCACCTAATCCTACATCCACACCCTTATACCTTAATCCTACACCTACGTATCCTCATCCTAATCCACCATCCCAATACCCTTATTATAATTCATCCCCCACATCCTATTGTTCCACTACACCACCTATATCCTCTTGTCCCAATCCACAATCCATGTCCCCCTATCTTAATTCACCACTCCAATATCCTTACCTTAAACCTCCATCCAATCCTAGTCCTCCATCTACTTCTAGTCCTCCATGCAATCCTAATCCCCCATCTACTCATAGTCCTACATTCGATCCCATTCCGCAAATCCATAATCCCTCATCCATTTCTACCACCCCAGCCAAGCCAACCATATGTAAGTCTTTCATTTCAGAAGTTCTCCAAGGACTCATTACAAAGAAGCCATCCCCAACTCCACATCTTGAAGTCATGGAACGGCGTCAGTTTTAGATCCATTATTATCCACTAGTGATGGTAACTTTCCATACCATGTCTCCATATTTGATGTTACCACCCCTAGCACTTCATCAAACCATTGAAACCATTTTCAACCCCCATCTCCTACCTAAGAACCATCGAATCCATCGAAGATACCCAAATCCAATCCACTCCCTCTACTCCTAGGTCTACCCAATCTATCAAAGATACCCAAATCCAATCCACTCCCTCTACTCCTAGGTCTACCCAATCTATCGAAGATACCCAAATCAAATCCACTCCCTCTACTCCTAGGTCTACCCAATCCATCGAAGATACCCAAATCCAATCCACTCCTCCCACTCCCAGTAGCACCAAAACCCATTCCAATGAACCTCATGAATCTTCCATCCCTCCATCTTCCCCACTTGAAGAGTCCCGACAAGAGTCCATTACCATGCCTCCCGCACATGATGAGTCATGCCAAGAGTCTAATCCAAAGCATGCCAACATATCCCCTTCTCTAGATCAAGATCCTACCATCCCATCCAGTCCACCTCAAGACCACAGTCCCCTATCCATTCCATCCCATGATCCCCTTGTCATTCAAGCTCCCACTACTCCATCTCCATCTCCATTGCATGAGCCTACTACCACAAATCCAGATCCATGGTCCCTACTCCCTCTCCTGATGTTGCTATCCCCTCATCTCCTTCTCATAATCCCCCATCATCGCCTAAAAGTGCTATCCCCACACCGCTTGCATATCCCCTTGGTCCTCTCACATTCCTCCATGGTGGTCTCCTCGCAGCAGAAAAACAAAGCATATACACCAACTCTCCTCTTCCACCTAATAATGGACTCGCATCATGTTTTCAGAATAACAAAAACCCTGTCCTAGATCGAATACTCAATGGAATGAACTATCAAGGAAAAGGTTTAGGCCTTCATGAGCAAGGTATTAGAGCCCATCCGCCGAAAAGAAAATTTGTATTCCGCATGTCTTGGATGTACTACTCACGACTCGCAATCCAAAGATGTTGGTACAACCTCTAGACGTCCTCAACGAGCCCTTTCCAAAAGAAATATTGGCTCTTCCCATCGCCCCACCAGATCATATGTGGCCATCCCTCCTCCTTTATCGTATCACCTCAAAACAACCGTCCATCTTCCTCCATCTGCTCCATCCATTTTGGGTCCTTACATCCCTCTATCTACCATCTCCAATCCTCCATCTACCATGCCCTTGTTTCCTCTAGGTCTTACGTCTTTTTTGGGCCCCTATATCCCAAAATCACCTCCTCCATCTTGTCCTATCCATCCTTTCATCCATCCAACACCTATCCATCTCATCCATCATAAACATCCCTCTCACATACCCCATAGTCAGGATCAACAAAGGCACTTACCTAAACATCCTCCATCTACACATAATCCCTATACTCCTACCTGCATTGCTCCACATCGTCCATCCCCTCACACCCATCCCATTGCTAGTATGAGCACTTTGGATGTCAGAGGAAAAATGCATCAATCTAAACACCCACATGAATCCAATGCTTCCCATGTCCCCTCTAAAAGACATGGTGAAGAAAAGAAAAATCAAATCCACAATCCAAATCAAACCCATCGGCCACAAAGGCCCACTAAAGCAAAAATCAAAACCATGTGGATCCCAAAGAAAAAAGATGCAATGCCATCAAATGAAAAATCTGTAAGAACATCCAAAGTTGCTAATCCAAAAGCTATCCATACTCACCTTTCATCTCCTAAATCTGTTTTGGGTCCTCATGTCCCGAAATTCACCATTCCATCTCCTCCATTATCCCCACATTCTCCATCCATCAATCCTATTATCTTTTCACATCCACCATCACATGTGCCAATGTTGGTCCTGAACACATCTCCCCATCACATATCCCCCCCATCATTCTATCCATACCCTTTCCAGCATCCCATACATTATCCCATGTATCAACCCCATCAAATCCCTCTAATTCATCCTCTTGCATAAGGTTGTACCAACATCCAATAGTCGGTTTGAACATGGGCTCTTAACACCTTGATCCTTATCACATGTCCTTACCCATCTTCTTCTGCATAACATCCAAAAAAGTCAAAAGTCAAAAGTCAAAAGTCAAAAAAAAAAGTCAAGAGAAATAATTCGTCCAATGGTGAAAACTTGGCAAACAAGCGCCTTGGATAAGTACCATGACGAAAACCTGGCAAACAGGCGTCATGCGTAAATCCCCATCTGCACGTGGGGGCAACTTCCTGACATGCATTCCCTCCATCCGCTATGCTTCTAGCTATGCACCTGTCTTCCTGTTATCCGTCTTCTTCATAAATCCCTCCATCCCTCCTATTTTCTGCATCCTACCATCATATCTCATTTATCTCCCATTCCCTCCATCCTTCTTGTGATCTTGATCAAAATAGGGGCACCTATCTATGCATGCTTTGGACACCTATTGGTATATATTCCCTTCATCCATGCTCTATCATATTCCTTGGTCACCCATCCTGTCCTCCTTCAGTTATCTCCTTTATCTTATCATCCACTCGTCTTACATGCCTCATCATATCTGACATATCTAGAGTGGGGGCATCTGCTTCCTTTGTGACAGTCCTTGGAGAAATCATCTATCATAACAGCATCCCTTCCATCTGCCCATCCTTGTCTTCATATCCCTCTATCCTAGCACCCCTTTCATCTCCCAATCCTATCCATCTATCCTAGCATCCCTTCTATCTGCCCATCCTTGTCTTCGTATCCCTCTATCCTAACATCCCCTTCACCTCCCAATCCTTATATTCCCATCCATCCAAACAATCCCTCCCATCCCCCATCCCTATCCTATATCTTTATCTAATCTTTCATCTTTATCCTCATCCCATCTCATCCCACCTCCCAATCCCTTGTCATTAGTATCTAGCTATAGGCCTCCCCCCATGCAACCCAACCCAATGCCATTTATCTCATCACATTGGATAAACTTTTTGAAGAAGAAATATGTGATCAAGAGTGTTATGATGCAAATGATAAGGAGTGCAATGCATTTCAATTGGAGAAATCAACCACAAGTATATGCAAGGAAGAAACCATTGATGATTTTTAGTTTGACAGTGAAGAAGCTAGCCTTGTTGATTGTAGCAATAGTATGAATGAAGAAGGAGATATGTATGCAAGAGATTTACTGAATGCATCAATTCAAATAGTTGGTTATGAGGAGCATGCATATGTTGATAATGATGAACAAGGAACTCCTAGTTTTTTTAATGCTTTACCTTCTTTTACTCATTTTGTTGACTTTGAAGTTCTTATTGAGTGTTTGCATGATGATGGCATAGATGTAGTTGTACATGAAAGTGAAAATGTAGAGACAAATGTTAGTACAACTAATGATCCTCTTTATGATGAGTTTGCACTTGAAGGATGTGATTGTGTCAATCACATGGATGCATATGGGGATCCTTTTTCTAGATCTGCAACTCATAGTTTTTCTCATGAGCAATATGCTTCAATTTTTCAAGTTGGTGTAGCAGGAGGTGGTGGTGAATATGTTTCTACTTGCAATAGTAAACATGTTTTAAACAGTCATTAAGAGCAGTTTGTTGCAAAAGTAAACTCTGAGTCATTTGAGCCTGCTCTTGAAACTTTTTTGTGTGATAACATTACTAATGCTGACAGTCTTGTCTATGAGCTTGAAGTGGGAAACATTGTTTGGGATGTTGATGCATTTTTTGAATGCTATGACTTGAATGTGGGTGAATGTATTATAAATTTTGGTGAATCTTGTTTTTTAGGACATTGATACATATGGTAATATCACTCAGATATGTTGTTGGGATGATGATACACTTGTAAGTGATGGAAATGATTTGAAGTAATTTAAAATGTGTGAGCACTCTTTGCTTGACACAAAAAAGGATTGCACACTATTTCTTAAGGATGATGTATTCTCTGAGCCTGATCATTATGAGGCAATCAGTAAATGGGATGGGGTTGTGTTTTCATATGGTCTTGATCACTATCCTCACATTTTGTCACTTGCCATAGAATCAGAAAATGAAATGAGTGGCAGTGATGTAGCTTATGTCATTTGGTTGCCATGTGAGAGTAAAGTTGAATTCAAAGGTAGCCTAACACTTTTCTTTGCAAGAATGAAGTTACTAATGTTACTATGGTGTGGAAAAGGAAAGTATGGATTAAAAGAGATCAACTTTTAAAAAAAATTGGTGTTTGACAGAGGTAAGAACTTGCTTCCCTTTCCCATTTGGTGGCCTCAGGCCACCAAATGAGGTTAAAAATTTGAAAAAATAAAGACTATGTCATCCAATGTTTCTAGCACCTGGTTTGCTCTCCCAGAGATCTAAATTCTTGTTATACTCAGACGGGGCATACCTCCCTAGAAAGAGCCACTGTTGACACCTTCAAATTTTCAAATTTGAAGTGCCCATATTGAAAAATCTGTCTTTGGACACTCAGAAGTGCACTTGCAAAATCTGCCTAAGTGACCTATTTTCGAGGGTCACAATTTGAAGCCTGTTGATTTCCATGCCAAATGGATTGTTTATCTCCATTATCTTCACATTAATGTACTCCCTAGTCTGATTTCAAATCCTCACAGTCAGATTTTTTATTTTTACCAAGCCAAAAGCAAATGCATTTTGGTTTGTTTTACACCTGCATTTTTAGAACTTTTCAAGATGGTCAACTTTGACCCGCAATATCTTGCAAAGAATGGTGATTCAAGGAAATCCCTATTTCACACATACTCATTGTACCTAGATAAACTTATGTTTCCATTGCCAGCCCCCTAAAAGTTGTTTTTATTTTTTTTCCAAAGTGATGACTTTGAGAGCCCTGATTGATTTTCGAAAGGTGAAATTGCAGAAAAGTCCAAGTAGGCAACTTTGGTATTTAACATCTTTCACCTCAGGAAGAATTTTTCCATGTCATTTGTTAAAATTAATTCTTGGGTAAAATGGTAACATTCCTACTCAATTTTAGGCTCCCATAATAACTTATGATGGGTTATTTAATCATGTTCTGATCGCAACATGGCTGAAAATGGTGTCCCAAAATATTTCAAATTTTTAAAATCTAAGGACAACCCATTTCTTTTTTTGGTCTAAAAATTATATAGCTCCATTTTCATCAAGATCGAAGGTCATTTGATACATTATTTTAATGTACTTTTGATGCATCGAACACGTTCTAGGGGCTAGTTTACAAAGGAGGTACCTGAATTTTAAGGGTTGGGAAAAATTTGAGGAAATGGTTTTTCTTTAAATAATTGATTATGGTCGCACACAAAAAATCTTGGCTCTAAGTGTCACCATTTGTCCGCAATAAATTTCTTCAAATGGGTTGCAAGCATAATTGAAATTTGCATTTTTTCTAAAGTTACAAATGCTTATGTTTAAAATATTTTTGAATATTTTAAACATTATGTAAACATGAAAAATGAATTTAGGGAAATTATAAAATACATTTCAAATGTTATGGAAGACAAGCAACTTTAATTCTTGCTTATGATTACTCTAGAGGCGGCTTTCATGACTTTCACAATCGCCCATGGCCAATTTTGAATGAAATTGGAGGAAGCAATCAAAGATGCAATGTTTTCCAAAGATGAATCTTTATTTGATCAATTCAATTAAAACTTTGAAGCAAAGGAAAATTTTAAATAAATTTTCAAAGTTCTTCTGTAGCGCATCATGTGTTGCCATTTTGAGTCCATAGTGAAGAAACAAATTAGCGATGAGTGATGGTTTTTTGTCCATCGCACATCGCTGATTTGTGTTACCATTTCCAAAATGTATCAGTGATGGAGTGATGTTTCATTACCCATCACTGATTTCATTTTATCTTCTCTTGTCACAACAGAGATGTGCAATGGTCTCGAGAAAAGTTCAAAGTTTATGCATGGCAACAATGGCCCCATGAACTATGGAAAAATTTAATGAATATTTTAGGGAAAATAAAACATTTTTTTTTAAATGTTTGTTCAATGTAATTTTTAATTCTTCAATCTTATTAGTTCAAAACTTCATGCACGAAGCACAAAGCTTCATCGCTCATCTTTGTTTTGAGTTGGAAAATCAAATGCAAATCAGCGATGGAGTTGTTAAAGGTAGACTTTTGTCTGCAATCTCTTTTGTGCTATGGATTGAGATGTTTTCCACTCCATTGAGGTGTTTTGGGGGTCTTCTAGGCTGGATTCAAATTGAATTTCTCTTGTAGAATGTACTCACGTTTTTGAGCTTCCAGGCATCTTTTGGGAGTCCATTTGAGCTGAAAATTGTTGTTATGTGCTTTAAATTCATCCCTAGACCATTCCTAGTGCTTGGGCAGGGATTTTAAGAATGTTTGAGATGAATTTTGGTTGTCAGTAGCTGCAAAAACGCCCCTACATCAAGAAAAACGACTTGCGCATTTTCTCTTGCCATGGTTGCAAGAAGTTCCATCAAAGTTCCGAGTGAAGTTGCAAAAAAAGAACTAAGTATTCACGTGAACATAAACAAATATCTCCCATCGCTATTTCATTTCATCTTTTACTGAATTCATTAGCGATGAGTGATGGCTTTCTCTTACATCGCCCATCATTGATGGAAGTTTGCATTTATTTGAACTATTAGCGATGAGCATTGCCCAAATATCTCCCATCACTAATAAATATTAGTTGTTCTCAATGTAAATGGAGATGTGCAATGAGAAAGATTGAAGTGAAGATGTGGTGGGCCCAGTTGAAATTTGTTAAAAGTTTTAAATGTGAAGTGGGGAAATTAAAAGGCATGGGTAAAATTTCTATTTTCCTGAGTATGTAAAACTTTAACATAAAATGAAAGTAATGAAAGCATGGGTAAATGGTTTTGTAAAGTGAATGTTTTATTCACTGTGCAAAATATTTTTGTCGGAGATAAGTTTCTATAGTGAACACCATTTTCATGAAGCTAGGTGAAATGAACAAAAGAGAATAAAATATTTTGCAAGAAAATGGTAAATGCACAATGTAGGTGGTTTTTACAGTCAAACAAAGTGGAGTGATGAGGTATGAAGCTTCTAGAAAGGAAGAATATTTTTCTATTGCAAGGCAATGGAGTGAGGAGCAAGAAAACAAAGAGAAGATTGGAACTTCTTCAGCAAGCAAAGACAGTTACAAATCTATGGTATTGAATGTGCCAAGTTTCTTCTCCAGATGAACATTTATGATTTTTTTGTTTCCTTAAATATTATATTTCTGCCTCATTTTTAGAGAGGTTGTTTTGTAATTAAACACAAGGAACACTATAGTGTGAATACATCGTTTTAGAGTTAAGTTTTAGGATCTAAGTCTATCAATATTTATGCAATTTTGAGTACAATATTGGCAAAATAATGTTGAATATTTCAAGTTTGAGACTATTTTACTCTCCTATGTACTAGTTTTATAAATTATGAATAACATAATTAAAAATTATTTTATTCATCTCCATTGAATTTGAGTGGATTTTTAGTTTTATTCTTGTTTTTCCATTCAAAAAATGTATGTAAATGCTTGAGTGAAGCTACTGGTTTTTTTTAAGCTAAGTGCTAGGATGCTAGTAAGAAGTAAAGGTTAAGACATAATGTTGAAATGTTGTAATACAAGATTTCAGAGCTTCATATATTCTCAGGTGTGAAAATTGTCATCAGATTATGTATGTGTTTGAGTTGACTCTGTTTGAAGGATGAGGCACTGATCTAAGTGTGTTATTCATGTTACATGTGTTAGTTAATACAAAAATTGATTAAAAATTTAAATCAAATCAAATATCATTCTCAATCTGTTTGTGTGTTGAGTTTATTATGTTACATTTTGCATATTTAAATTAGGCATTACTATAGAGGTCATCCAAGCCTTTATAGTACTGTGTCTATTAACCATCTAAAGGAGAAACATCTATTTACATTGTATTTGGTACTTCAGCACATAAGTATCTATAAATATACTATTGGGATCATCCTCCAAGGTTTAACAGAGCCTAAAGTGCAAGGGAGAAATGGGTATTTTATTCACTCTCCTGTTTGTTGGCCTTCTGAACCCATTGAGTCTAAATATCATAGAGTGGCTACTCTTTAGGACACATTGCATCTATTGATTTGGGAACCAACAAGGACAATGCAAAGTATTGAGACCACAATGTGTCTTCCATATTGACTCAAAACAAACTTTATTTTCCTTTGTTTTTGCTCTCTTTGTGTCATTCTTCCAATTCTATGGGTATTTGAGGAATGATGATAGTTCCGAGCTCCTTAATCAAAACATTACATCAATGAACATTCTAACCCAAAAGCCATAGATCCCTTATGTGTTTGGTGTGCTTTCTTTTTTGGGGGAAACTCCCTTCTTTCTTTGTTTTTCATTTTTCCTTGAAGCTTTCTAGGTTGGATCTCATGTCTTGTTTTCTTTTTTTTTTCATTTTCTTTTCTTCTCTAGAATTTCAAGTAAATGCTCATAGAACAATGTGTAGCAATTCCTTTAAAGTGGGGGCATACATTACCATTATTTGGTTTGCATTCACGCTTCTTATTATAGCCTTGTCATTTGCATGATGCGTTTGTCACTTTGTGGATGACATTGCGTGTGATGTACTTCATAAGTGTGATCTTTCTAATCATATTGCATTCCTCTTGGTGGTCTGATGTGATGCACTGCATCCCATAAGTTATGAATATAATATTCTTTGATTGTTCCTCTCTTGGAGACATTAGACATAATGTTCCCTAGGTGGCTGGCCTTGCATAAACTGAACAAGACTCATTTGAACAATCTTTCATATTAGATTTTTGTATTTTACATTGTTGCATTTGTTGGCCACCTTGCGTAACACAACTTGCATGCTTGTAGTGTCGCATTCTTTAAAACTTAACACTTACATTTTCCTTTCTTTTTGTGGTGCCTTGTTAAATTTATCGAACATGTATAGCTTTAACATGGTTGAGCGGGAAGCCCAACTAGCGGCATGACTTTTCCCCATAGCCACTTTTGTGTTTGTGAGTGCATACCAACTAGTGTATGTATCTTATTTATTTTTGGGATTTCTCACCCCATGAACAACTAGTTTCATGGCCCCAGAGTGAGTATACAGTTGGGTCTTCTCACCCCGTGGATAGCCTAAAGTAATGTGGCCCTAGAGTGAGTACACATTCTCTTTTTCAAAAAATCAGCCTAGATCTCTTTTAACAATTAGTTGGATTGACGATCGAAGCTTCATTCAATTCATCTCAACAATTGTTTGTTCCTTTGTTCTTATGTTTAGTTTGCCATGGGATCTCCATCCTGGGGCCTTGATCATCCCTCTTGGTTTTTGTATTCCATCTTGCTAACGTAAGTGCATTTGAACCCTCTCCTCGATGTTCATGGCTACTTTAGTGTGAGGAAGAGTGTTTGTCCTCTCAATGAAGTGGGGGCTAAATGTGTTGTAGAAAAATAGTCCCTTATCATTTTCATGGTCTCTTAGGTCTTGTTTCATGGTGTTGGAACTATGCTACTTTGATTTTATAATGTATCATGGCTTGAACATGCTTATTTAGGTACTAAAATTCAAAGAACATGATGTCTTGTGAAGGTGTTGTGAAGTTTTGTAAGACATTTCTACATTCTTCTAGACTTTATTTAATGCATTTCACCTAAAAATCACCTTTTCACTCATCAACAAGTCCTATTTTGAAGTGTTGTAAAGTCTTGTAACAAGATTTCACATTTTTCTAGGCACATCTTCACCATTTACACCCTTCTCATGCTTTATTTTGTCCCTTTATGCCCTCATATGCTTATATTAAGTGTATTTTTGGATCGTATCCTGACAAACAACATTAAACATAGCATTTTTCCTAACACATGGTTTTAGGTCCTAGGTGGGACCCATTTTCCATGGGTGGTGAATGAGTCCCCCTTGGCCCCAAGTTCCAAATATTTCAAATTTCCTTTCAGAATTTTATTCAAATTCACTTCATGTCATTCTGTGATGAGGTATGAATGGATAGTAAGGAACATTAATTGTATAAATATGTGTTTTTCACCTCATTTTACATCTCCTAGCACATTCAAGCAATCTCCACATTCAAGCATTCAATCTTCCTAATAATTCAAGCACTCAATCATTCTACATCATCAACTCAAGCACTTTTAGGCACTTTGAAGAAGCCATTTACTCTACTTCAAACTCAAATATACAAGGATCTTGGTAAGTTAGTAAAACTTTCACGTTGTTCAATTATCATTTGCTGTTCATTCCATTTATTTCTATTGGGTTTGATTACCAAAGTGGGGTTTGACCAAGGCAAACCCCTATTCACTAACCCCCCAACATTTTTCCCCTTTTTGCATGTGTATTTATAGCCTTGTTTTGTAGATTTAATAGGTTTAAAGGTGTTGAAAAGTGGAAATTAATTCAACTAGGCTCTTCAAATCAACTTATCATCCTTTCAAGGATTTTGAGTATTTTTCTTCTATTTCCTGCAAAACTAACTTCGGCAACCCAACATTTAGAGACCTCCAAATATGGTGTTGTAGAGTTGCCTCCTAATTTTCTAGAAATCTTTGGGAGGGTTGCTTTGCCACCCTTGGTGAATGAGTCCCACTTGAAATATGAAAATCTGTATTTTGTCAAATTTTGGATCCCAACTGTCAGAAATCAGTTCCCAACACTTTTTCACCAGTTGGAGGACTGATTCACCACCCTTGGCGAATGAGTCCCACTATGGAAAATAAATAAAATTTATCAGCATTCCAGATACCCCAAACAACTCATATTTAATCTCTGGTGCACTCAAATTTACCCCTATACCTTTTGTTCTGCATAATTTCTTCATTTTCATAGTTGTTTGCATATCACAATTTTTTTTCAAACATAGCTTAAATTGCACTTTTGCATAATTTTAGATCATATTAATCAGTCAATTGCATTTATTCAAGATCATTTACATCATATCACATTGCACACATCTTGATTTGAGTGTTACATTAGCATTTTTGGATATAATCTCTCTTCTTTTAGGTGAAAACTCCTATAAGAGTCAGAGAGTCCATTGGGTCCATAAATCTATATCACAAAACCCTAGCAAGAGTATAGTCATTTGGAAGTTGAAGACATGGGAAAAATACTAGGAGCCAATTTTTTTTTTTAAAGTACTACCAGTGGCTCCAATTGGGGATGCTTAGTTTGCATAAGTAAGGTGAGAAACTATGATCTTGGGGAAAGCAAATGAATAAAGGCCAAGAAAACTAAAGCAAATAAAAAACCAAGAAAAAACTAGACAAAATGGACTACTCAAGAAAATACATATAATATAGTATGCATGGAGAAAACATATTTCAAGAGAAATGTGGTTTTAGGAACTATCCAAGCATTGGAAATTCCAAAAATTCACCTATAAGATTTTGCAAATACTAGGAGTCCACACCATGTGTGTTGCTAATCAAATTTGGTTTGAGCTAGACAGGGCATCAAAATTTACATGTTTTCCTTTGTCTTGAGCCCTTACATTCCACAAAAGCACCATATCATTTACATGAAAATTTCTTGTAGTAGATGTCTTATCAAATAAATGCTTGACCTGCTACTACAAATTGATGTTTTTCTATTGTTACATTCTCCTTGTCCCATCTAGCTAAGTGTGCTAGTTGATTTTTTTACCATTGCATAATTTATATCATCATTATGCTCTTGGATAAACTTGTATACCTATATCAAGTTGTTGATAGGCATTCTTCTTTTCAAACTATAAACTAGGTTATAAGGAGATTGAAATGAGGTCTTACTTATTGTCACTCTATCAACCTACAAGGCTTGTTTAAGCTTCAAATCCTAATCCTTTTGTTCTTTTCAATCACCCTCTTAACGATCTTATTCAATATTGTATTGTTTAATTCTACTTGTCCATTTCCTTGTGGGTGATATGGGTATGCATAGGATACAATTATCCCATATTGGTTGTAAAAATTTGTAAATTCTTTAGACCTGAAGCACATTGCATTATCAAAAACTATCCTAATTGGTACTCCAAATCTACTCAATTTGTTTTTCATCAAAAAATCTATCACTTCGCTTGTAGCCTTCCTTGTAGAGATAGCTTCAATCCATTTAGTAAAATAGTCAATGGCCACAAGGATCCAACTATGTCCACCACTTAAATTTTCAGAAATTTCCCCAATGAAGTCAATACCCCACTATTGGAATGGAGCTTCTATAGGTATTGGTCTCAAAGGAAAGTTTCTAGAGAATTTTAACTTACCTAAAAACTTTTGATATGCATCACACTTTTTGACTAGTTTATATATGCATTTGTGAAAATTATAGGCCACCAATATCCTATCCTTAAGACTTTGTGAGTTGTAGTCTTCACCATGTAGTATCCTCCACACACCCCACATTTCACTTAAGATCTCAGAAGCTTGATCTTCATCTACACACTTGAGTAGAATCCGCTCTTTGCTTCTCCACCAAAGCTCATTTTTTATAATGACATACTTGATAGCATGTGGTTCTAATGTCCTCTTTTTAATTTTCATTCATGTTATCTAGATGGAATGTATTCTACAACTAAACCACTACATCCTTATACCATGGAGAAAATGTCATGTCACACTCTAGCGATGCTCTATCTATCTCAACATTATTTATTTGGTTAGCTTCAAGATTTTACTTAGCCATGAGTTTAGCTAACCTTTTTCCTCTCACTAACTTTGTGATTTGGATGTCAATATTAAACTTAGATTTTGGTAATCCACCTACATATCCTTCTAGTTACCTCTTGTGTAAAATTTTCATTAACTGCAACATTTGGAACATATGCAATAATAGTTACTCCTACTAAATAAGATCTGAAATTCTTAACTACTTTAACTAATTTCCATATGCTTGATTTTCTACCATATCATATTTAATTTCAAATTCTTGTTGGGTTGTTCAAACCCTTCATTATTTTTCATCATTATAACTATAGCAATAGTATTAAATGAAGCAAAGGAGAACACTTGAAAAGGATTTGTGAAGTCGGGAGACTTTAATACATGAGCTTTCTTTATTACTTGATTTATGCTTTGAAATTATTTTTTTGGCTCTTCACTCCAAGAAACTAATTCCCCTAGATCATTGATGGATCATGGGGGTCCAAACTAGGCCCTTAAGTGGCAATTAAAATTCAAAAAAATAGACTTAGTCAACATGACATAAAAATTTGAATAAGTTATTAACATAATTTGAAAATAATGTAAGAACAAAATTTGTATCAAATTGAATGTAGTTTCCAAGATACTATTCCTTTTTTAGAAAAAAAGTAAATCTATTTGGTGAAAATTTGAAATTTCAATGTAGTTGTACTAAATTTTCAGAAAAAGATAAAAAAGAAGGTGTATGTATGACCAACCTAAGTACAAGAAAAAAGTAATATATTTATTTTATACTTTCAATATAAGTATATGACACATTCTCGGATGTATCACAATTTTTTTTTTTAATTTTTTTGTATTTAAATAATTAGTTATGAATTTTGTATTAAAACTTTTTAAAAAATATTGAAACTTGTTTTTCTGACCACCATAACTTGGTCTTAAATTTATGAAATTCAATTTTAGTTTTTTAGCCTCTAGTATAGGAAGCATAGAATGTGCTACATCTTTCAGATTCAAAAACTATGAAATCATTTAAGAATTATAGATTTTTTTCAATTAGCCTATCAATTAGGACTTTAGTCAAAATGTATGTATAAAATCAATAATAATTATCTATTTAATTCCAAATAAGGTGATGGAACCCCTAAAAATTTTGGTTCCATTTCTATTTTTTGTAAAATTTGGTTGGTTTCAAGTATCTGGACTTAGGGTTTTGTCCACTATCAATGCCTTTGGGTTTGTGTTGTCAAAGCCCTTCCTAAATAACCCTTAAGTTTTCATCCCTATCAGCATTATAATTTGTCATTGAATCCTTACCATTGATTCCTGGTCAAATAAGTTGTGACTTATGCCATCGAATCCATTGTATTACCAAATTAGGACTTTAGTCAAAATGTATGTATAAAATCAATAATAATTATCTATTTAATTCCAAATAAGGTGATGGATTAATTAAACCCCTCCAAAAAATTTTGGTTCCATTTCTATTTTTTGTAAAATTTGGTTGGTTTCAAGTATCTGGACTTAGGGTTTTGTCCACTATCAATGCCTTTGGGTTTGTGTTGTCAAAGCCCTTCCTAAATAACCCTTAAGTAAATTTCATTTCCCTTAGCCATCTTGCACCAGCATTTCAACACTTTAATAACTACATGCTGTCCATTTGAATCCTCAAGCCTTTTTCAATCATTCAACCATCTTTGTTCATCATTTTGCATATTGAAGCTTGCATTTTAGTCATTCAATCCATCATCTAAGGAGCACACAACCAATCCAAGCAAGGGCCAATCAAAGAGGTGTCAACAACAAGGGAGGTAAAAGTTTGTGTTTTATCTTATTTGCATTCCTTTTCGTTGAACCACTCTTTTGGCTAATCTTGAGGTGTCCTTGGTATTTTGTTATTTTGTATTACACATTTAGAGGTAGGAATTCCAAGGTATCACACTTAATTCTGAAATATATTTTATATATGGTCAATTGATCGACCTTGTTTGGCCTTTACATCCTTTCAATAAAATGGTTTTAAGTATTTTAAGGCCTTGGGTTACATGAACCTAGGTGTTCCCCTTCTTAAAACAACTTGCATGCATGTGAAAAAATTTCCCACTTAAGTCCCACCTACTACTTTTTCTCATCACTCATCGTAGATAGCTTTGTGAATGCACGACTTGCATTAGCAGTGAATGATACATGTGTTCATTTCATTATCGTCGGTTGTTCTGCTATCGCTAATTTCTTTTGAATCTAATGTCTTGAATTCGTGATGCATGATGGCCCTTTAAAATTATTTGTGACTCTTTTCATCGCTTATCACTAATAGTTGTGTGCTTACCTTTTTCAAATGGGCAATGAGCAATGAGGACCTCAGTTCTAATGTGTCATCACTAATACAAAGTACGATATGGGTGACCCCTTTCATGCCTTTTATTTTCAATTAGGAACACGTGGCTTAATTTTGTTCCATCACCTTTTCTCTCTCATCATTGATGTGATCTAGAATATGAAGTATGAATCAACGATACACGATGGGAAATGAACATGACCAAAGGTGGGTTTTGTTTTAATGGCTAAGATTTCATTATGCTAGTGCTCACATCATTGATGGGACTCTAGAGAAGAAAGGTAAATGTTCAATGAGTGATGAGCAATGGAATGTTTGAGAGAATATTCCTCACTATTGGCTCTTGGCACCTCATCGATTAAATTGAAGGAGCACTGACTAGGATGGTGATACATGATGTGTATCAAATTAGAGATGAATACTGAGATTAAATGGTTATGTGGTAGTTTTCTAAAGATTTATTGCCATTTTTTATGAACAAGTAAAATCAAGGAGCAATGGTTAAGAAGCATCATTGATTATGTTTTAAAACCAACAAGATCGACAGTCAAGATTCAAAGTTAACCAATTGATTGTCAACTCACTCACATGATCCTTCCTTGATCATTAATGGATACATGCTCCAGATTCTCTACTTAATGTAGATCTTCTACTATTTTATCTCACCATTTGTAGCCATCGAGATCTAAGAAATTGATTTAGGAACCAAAGAAGAAGCATGTGAGTCTGAGGTAAGTAATTGCAGAAATAGTGAAAGTGGTTTTCTCGAGTAAGTGGGTATTCATACCTGCTCTGTTTGAATTGTGCATGAGTTGGCTTGTGAGTTTTAAATTCCTAGGATGGTAAGAGTTTAATTGCTTAAATTTTCTACTTGGACTGGTAAAAGTTGTGTGGTTCTAAGGGTTTATTTTCTACAAATTCAATTTGAGAGCACAAACTAGTGAAAATTTTCTTGCAATTGAGGTTTTCTAGTTCTTGTGTTATTCCCTATGAGAATGAGTAAGCCAAGTGAGTCTGTCCAACTAGTCAAAAGGTCTAGGAGACTTAGTATTCTTGAATCCCAAGACAATACACTTGAAATTGAACATGGCACATTAGGAGCTCCTGCAATGCCAAAGGCAGGAGGAGTTCCCATATTAAAACTAAGAAGGATGGTGATAGGAGTAATTACCACCTACGGAATAGAGTTGTTGGTCATAAACAAGGTGAGTCTAGTGGTAAATTGGCTAATTATTGTGGGAAGAAGAATAATAAGTAACACAAGGCTTATGATTCTTATATGTGGAGACACAACTCTCCCATGGATGATTTAGCAAGTCCTTTGAGCAATGAAGGAGATACTGACCCAGAGTATGGTCAATACCTTCTCACACTAGCATGTCGAGAGGATTATGATGATGGATGGGTAGTAGCTTCTCCAGTTTTAGTGAGAACATGGATCAAGCGTGCTTACTCTAATTCTGAAGAATTAGAGCAACAAGTTGGTTCTATTTTTGTTTTTGATGACACTGTTGCCACAATGGCAAGATCATCCTCTTCAGTGAATGTATAAGGTTTTGTCTAGGGTGCTGATGTGGAGAATCATCTTTGGTCGACATGGGTGAAAGATTTTGGAGTTGCTACAAGGATGAATGATACCTTTTGGAAGGTTGGCTAGTCTTCTTCAATCAACTATGTGGAGTTTTGTCTTTTTCTTTCCCTTACTTTGTAATGAGAAAATATAACTGTGCCATAGAAAAATGGACCATTTCCTTGACATGGGATTAATTCATGATAAATTGGACTTAATGAGGCCTTGATTCAGGTGTTGTGAGGTATTTTATGCATCCACACTAGGTCTTGGACCCTTGCAAATTGAATAGCATGCTTCTATTGATGTCTAGTAAAGGTGTTGTAAAGTGTTGTAAGATACTTTCACGCTTTTCTAGACTTAATGAACCAATTTTTTCCTAATTCAACATTATAAAATATATTTAATCACATTATCACATCAATCTAGAAGTTTTTTAACTTACATTTAATGGAAAACTATTGTTGCAATGTGTCTTGCACATTCGCATTGGTTATTATGCATGCCTAGGCTATGTGGACCTCATTTTAGTGTTGTAAATTGTATTTAATTACACTTTCACATTGAATTTTGTGTCCCAATCCCTAATTATTCTTTACATCATCACTAATAGGCCCCTATCAACCCATATTGTACATCACAAGGCACAAGTTGATCAAATAACCAACATAGTCATCATATAAGCTTAATTTTCTTACTTCTCGACATTCCAGCTAGCAAAAATGGCACCTATGGGACCCATTCACCATTAGTTGTGAATTAGTCCCATCCAGGTGGGACCCATTCACCATTAGTGGTGAATGAGTCTCGTTTGAGCCATTTTTGGGGTTTTGAGCTAGAAAAATTAGGTTTTAAGTTAATTTTCCTCCATGTCAACCTTAGGGATCCAATTAATAGGAAAATAAGGTGATTTTCATATAAATACAACCTTCTAAACCCTAATTCATCATAACTTAACTTAATTCATCATTTTTCTTCCATCCCAAGTCAAGCAAGCTAGGGTTTTGTCATTCTAAGTCACCAAGATAGCACTTTTCAGACATTCAAGGGCAGAATCTTCATGTTTTGCTGCAAAAAATAAAGTTCAATCATCATGGAAAGGTAATCTATTCCATTATTACATGTTTCATTCTATTCTTTCATCATTTTGGTTTAATTACCTAAACGAGGTTTGACCAAGGAAAACCCCCATGCCCTAACATTCAACATTTCTTCTTCTCTTCTTGTGTGTTTGCAAATTTAGATCCCTTCGAAGCTTAGAAATTATTGAAGGTCAAGTGACAAATTTGTTCAAGTCTTCTCCTCGTTTAATGAGACAAAATATTTTAAAAAAATCATTTTTTAGACCCACAAATCAGAGTTTCGAAAGTGAACACTTGTAGGAAGACAAAGTGAAAATTAGAAGCTTTAGAATCCACCTTTGAAAATTTAGAAATTCAAAAGTGGACTCATTCACCATGGGTGGTGAATGAGTTCCATTTCCAAGTCATTTTTGTGTATTCTGCATTTTCTAACACCCTTTTGATAGAAACAGGTTTCAGCTCAATTTACCAGAATTGGAACTGATTCGCCCAAAATGGAAAATGAGTCCCTCTAGGCCTAAAAATCAGAATAAATAGTGTTTCACAAGAAATTTCTAGTCTCCTTCAAGCCTTCAGGTGCACACTTTAAGTTTCATTCATTTATGTTGAGCTTTGCATTCATTTCTAGTTAATTGTTAAATTACACAATGTGTTCTCAAACATCACTTGTTTCTTAGGTTTTGCATTCATATTCAATCGATTTCATAGCTTAGCTTCATTTATATCATCTCATTTGGCCTAAATAACATCATACATAACATGATTTTAATGAACCCCTTAGCATTTTTTTCCCTACTCTCTCCTTTTAGGTGAAAAACCCTAAAAGACTTAGGGAGTCTTGTTGTGCCAAAAATCTATGGTTCATTTTAGTGAACCTACTTTTTGAACATCTTATTTTCTTATTTGGAGTCCATTTTCATCCTAATCCTAGCTTGCATTGAATTTGCATCAGATTTGCATTTATTAATTTGCATCTAGTGTTTCAAATTTTTGTATTAGAAAAAGTGCATTTTTGCATACAATTTCATTAAAAAGATCTAAAATTTTGCATCTCCATCTTAGGTCTACATCTTACAACATTAAACACATCAAAAACCATTTAAAATTTCTAAAAAGTTTGCAAAAAACTAGTACTTGGACTCATTCGCCATACTGGGTGAATCAATCCCTGTCCAAATATTTGACTGTCTATTCTTGCATCGGAAACCTCATTTATGTGCTTCCTAAGCCTCCTAGTACCATATAGTATAAGTCTAGAAAGTTTCTGGAACATTTTTTTTATGCATTTAGCTGAAAAACATCATTTTAGATTACTCATTCTTCAAATCATTTCATTTGCACTCACCCTTACATCTGAAAATGCTTCCATTCTTGCAATTTTGCATAGCATTGATAAAAGTACTTTTCACTTTTTCATACACAATATTTCTATTCATGAAGCTTTGCATTAGTTTGGTAAAAGTGCTTTTCATTCTTGCATATACTGGATAAGAATGTTTTGTATCTTTGCATATACATTATTTATATTGTTGAAACATTGCATGAGATGGTTACATGTGCTTTTCATTCTTATTCAAACAATGCTAGTACCTTACATATTTAGAAATGATAAGAAACATTTCCTATCTCTCCCCTATGAGATTTTTTTTGTGAAATAGAATGCAATCTTGGACATTCCTAATGATCATACTTTTTCTTCTCATAATATCTCTCCTCTTGGTGATGAAGATATTTTAGTAGAAGAATCAATTAATGAGAGTTTTGAGAATCCTAGTTGTTTCTCTCCTTTTACCTCTCTTAAGGGACAAAACATTCACAACCAACATAACACAACCTTATATGATCATGACAACAACATTTGTTCTTCCTCTAGTATCTCTCCTAGTTGTGAAGTAGATACTTTGATGTTAGACAATACAATCAGTGAAGGTCATGAATATCTTAGTTGTCCCCCTTCACCTAGGGAAATTCCTCTTGAAAAAAAAATTCACCCATCAATCATTCCCCTACCTGTGATGAAGTCCTTTTAGAAGAACCAACCTATGAATGTCACAACCATTTGGCTTGTTGTTCTACTAAAAACTCTCCTCCTAGGGAGAATCTCATGGTGCAAAATCATATGAACATTAACACCTCCTTCAACTACTAAACCTTCCCTAGATGAGGGTGCTCAAGTGGCATAAGAATCCCCTTCACCAACATATCATGCCAATCAAGACAAAAATTTTGAGGTTATGATGACACAAGTTGGATCTCCTTTAATTAGTGAGATTCCTAAGTCACCTTCCATTAGTGAAAAAAACAAAAAATTCAAATATGTCTTGAAATCCATGATGCAATCTACTCATAACAATGTTTTGCAACCACTATGTTGTAACATAGTGACTCAAACATCTAGAATACCACATGACACTTCTACACCATTACCTTTTCCTCAAAAAGTTCCTAGTGTTAAAGATCTTAAAAAGACTATTGGGTATGTGCACGATCATCATGGAAAAAATAGGCCCTTAAGTGGCAAAAAAATCAAAAAAATCAGAGTTAGGCAACTTGACGTAAAAATTTGAATAAGTTATCCATATTATTTAAAAATTATGTAAGAATAGAATATGTAGAAAATTGAATTTAGTTTCTAAACTACTAGGTTTTTTTAAAAAGAAATCTATTTGGTGAAAATTTGAAATTTCAATGTAGTAGTACTTAAATTTCGTGGAAAAAATAAGCAGTGTCTTTCTAACCACCCTAACCACAATAAAATGATAATACTTTTTATAATATTTTAGATATAAGTAGAGGACTCATGTCCTGATGTGATGCATATTTTTTTGTAATTTTTTTCCACTTAAATAATTAATTATGATTTTTTATTATAACTTTTAAAAAATATAAAAGCTTCATGTGTACCACCTTAACTTGGTCAAAACTTCATGAAATTCAATTTTCATTTTTTTAATCCTATAGTACGAAAAGCATAGAATGTGACACATGTTTTGGATTCAAAAAATGTGATACCGTTTGAAAGCTATAGATGTGTTTCAATTAGTCTATCATTTAGGACTTTAGTCATAATTTGAATAGAAAATTAATAATAATTACTTATTGAACTCAAAGTAAAGCATAATTTATATTGATGGAAAGCTAGGAATCTTCTTTAAAAACCCTTTTCATTACATCAATTTTGGGTAAAAAAAAAGTCGTCAGCCACATACCCACCATATTGCCACTTTTTGGCCCATCATGATCCTACACCTACCCTCCTACTAATATCTCTATATCAGAACTCATTCAACTCTCACCAATAGTCAAACTTCTTTTTCACTAAATGTTGGAAATATAGAAGGAATAGATACAATCTTACAACAAATCAGAAATCACATTCCCTAAACATGAATTACCCTAACTTGAGATTCAAAAAAAGAATGATCCCTTGATGATAAAGGTGATCATTAATGAAAATCTAGTTAGGAACACTCTCATCAACAATGGATCAAAAATTAATGTTTGTAGCATGGACCTCCTACACAATCTTGGCATGCACAAAAAGCTCATTCAACTTAATGATTTTCATATTTGTGGCTTTGACAATGTTTATAGGCAACCACTTGGGATGATCACATTAAATATTGAGGTCAGACTTGTAGTGTTTCCTACCTTTATTCATATCATGAAAGAACCCCTTCCATACAATCTTATCCTCAAGAGACCATGGATTCATGCTATGAAAGGAGTCCCATCTACCCTTCACCATGTCATGAAGTTTGAATACAACAACAAGATGTACATGATTGATGCAAATGAGTGAAGCTATATGCTAATTGATCAAAATACTTCCAACTCCCCTAATCCTTTCATTCCTAAATCAAAACATGAACCTATACACATTTACATTAACTCTACACATGCAAAAAAACTCTTTTCTAATAATTGGGGGTCATTAGATTCTAACCCTCCTTCCCATAACATTTCTAAAATATCACCCTCATGGTTCAAAGAGTCATATACAAACAATTAATTTTTAGACACACAATCTAGTAGTAATTGGAGTTTCACACCCACCTTTAAGGGAGGGTGTGCAATATCCCACTCTCAACCCACACAACCTTGTGTTCCATTCGCTCAACTTAGTTCTACCAAATCACCCCATGGTGGTGATGGGGGAAATATAACTCACATACCTCATAAATAAACAACATGTAACATTAACAAGGATTTGTGTTCTTATACAACAACCAATCCTTCTCACAAACACACACCCCCTTCATCTCACTTAGAAGATTGTTATGATATTAGTTACAACCTTCCTCCTACACATGGATGAAATGCACACACAAGAAAAATTGACATATCATACTCTCTCAAGAAAGATCTAGGGGCATCTCCCTTATCTCAACTTTCATCCAAAACTTTGCACAACCAGACAATTCAAAATCTAAAGGAGTGTGGTGCTCTTCCTTCTATTGGAGCACCTAATTCCTCTACTTAATATTCACTTTCATCCATTCTAGGCTCACCATTGTCCTTCACTAAGTGGGGGAAAGGGGTTATGTAGCCTTTTCCTCATATTTCACTTGTGGTTTCCTCCTTTGGCTAGTCATTAACCTTTCATGAATACATAAGAGAAAGCTTGGGATGTGGACAACATGCCTTCAATTGGCTCGTATATGACATACTTGTCTTTTTCATGGTGTATCTTATTGGAAACATATAACTTGGCATAGGGCTTTCCGAATAAGCTCTCATGTCTCCTTCTACTTTAAAGCAATTGCTCATAGTACGGGTGCTTGCAACTACTTTAAAGTGGGGGCATACATCACCACTCACATTTCATTGTGCGACTTCTTTCTTCTTGCGATGCATCCTTTTCTTGGTAGAGTCATTGGGTTTGATTGACTCCAAGAGCATGATACTTATTTTGTACTTATCCTATCTTGGAGACATTAAGCATGATGTTCCCTAAGATGAGACCTTGCATGAACAAAGAGAAATCCCTTTGAACAATCCTTACACTATGTTGTATTAACAATGTCCATGAGTTTCAAGCATACAAAGTTTTGTTTACCTCATGGAGCTTGAAAACCATTTTCCCTTTTGGCACCTTGTCAAAGTTATCAAGAGGTATAACTTTAATATGGTTAATTCTGAAATATATTTTATTAGTGGTGAATGAGTCTCATTTGAGCCATTTTTGGGGTTTTGAGCAAGAAAATTTAGGTTTTAATTTATTTTTTCTCCATGTCAACCTTAGGGATCCAATTAACAGGAAAATAAGGTGAATTGGAAATAAATAGAACCTTCTAAACCCTAATTCATCATAACTTAACTTCATTCATCATTTGTCTTCCATCCCAAGTCAAGCAAGCTAAGGTTTTGTCATTCTAAGTCACCAAGGTAACACTTTTTATAAACTCAAGGGGAAAATATTCATGTTTTCCTACAAACATTCAAGTTCAATCATCATGGAAACATAATCTATTCCATTATTGCATGTTTCATTCTATTCTTTCATCAATTTGGTTTAATTACCTAAACAAGGTTTGACCAAGGAAAACCTCCATGCCCTAACATTAAAAATTTATTCTTCTCTTCTTGTTTGTTTGCAGATTTAGATCCCTTGGAAGCTTGGAAATCATTGAAGATCAAGTTACAAAGTTGTTCAAGTCTTCTCCTCATTCAATAAGTCAAAATATCAATAAAAATTCATTTTTCAGACCCACAAATTAGAGTTTCAGAAGCGGACACCTGTAGGAAGTCAAAGTGCAGATCGGAAGCTTTGGAATCCACCTTTGAAAATATAAAAATTCAAAAGTGGACTCATTCACCATGGGTGGTGAATGAGTCCCATTTCCAGGTCATTTTTATGTTTTCTGCATTTTCTGACACCCTTTTGACAGAAACAAGTTTCGACTCAGTTTACCAAAAATGGGACTGATTCGCCCAGAATGGCGAATGAGTCCCTCCAACCCTAAAAAATTAGTATTAGTAGTGTTTCAATAGAAATATCCAATATCCTTCAATCCTTCAAGTGCACACTTTAAGTTTCATTCATTTATGTTGAGCTTTCCATTCATTTCTAGTTCATTGTTGCAATACATAATGTGTTTTAAAACGTCACTTGTTTCTTAGGTTTTGCATTCATATTCGATCAATTTCATAGCTTAGGTGCATTTAGATCATCTCATTTAGCCTAAATAACATCATACATAGCATAATTTGAATGAACCGCTTATAATTTTTTTCCCTACTCTCTCCTTTTAGGTGAAAACCCTAAAAGAGTTAGGGAGTCTTGTGGTGCCAAAAATCTACGGTTCAATAACCGTTTGGGGAATCTTTGAAATTAAAATGAAACTGAGTGTTAAATGTAAGTGTGACTGAAATGGTAATTTTTCCTAAATCTTGTTGCTTCCACCTTTTATAAATGGGAATTTAGGGCCAGTTATAGAGAGTTTGATTTTTGGGGTCTCAAGTGGTTTAGGGTGGAAAACTAAGCTCATGAAAGAGTAGCTTATAAATTCATGAACAGATTAATATATTAGTATGAATTCTAGGGTATAAGTTGATTTGTAATGAAATTAATTAGTTTTACAATAGCAATAGTATAAATGAAAATGCAAGTTTTAAAGCATATTCTCTACTAAGTATTTTCTCTTCTAGATTATAAATGAAATGGTTAAGGATATTTTTGTTTGTCTTCAATTGTTTCAATTGAATGAGTGGTTTTATCTCTACTTCAGTTCAAGGAATTTATTGAAGTGCTTTAATAAGATCATAGGTTTGGGAGGGAAGATTCTAGGATTGCTAAGTAGTTTTTTTTTTTGCCATAATGAGTTGAATATTGTAATGTAATTTGTCAATATCCTACAAATTACTAAGTCAAATTGCTAAGGTATTATAGGTTGCTGCAAATCTGACGCCATTACCCAAAGACAAGGCACTAGTCTATTTGTTTTGTTATCTTGAATGTAAATGAGTCAGTCCTACACTTGGCTAGGAACTCAAAAAAATTGAGAATGAAAATAATTTAAACACCTTCAATTGCAACATGTCATTATGAAATATCATTTGATTCCTTTCTATAGATAATAATTCATTTAAGGGTTAGTGAAATCCTTGATGAATTTTATCTATTTGCACCTTATAGGAATATATCTATTTGATCAAATGTTCTTGATAAGATAGCTGAAGAATATCATATGAACATAACAAGGATCACCCTCCTAGGTTTCACAAATTGAAAAGAGTAGAAGGACCTAGTAACTCTTGTTTCTTGGTCAATCCTTAACTATGCTAATCATTGGATTGTGGAAAATTCATAGGCATATGGTGAGATCAAGTTTGGTTCTAAAAATTTAACCAACACATTAGTGACTCCACTAGGGAAAATAGTCATGAAGTATGTGTTTCTAGATCATAAGTATTAGAGTTGGATAATTTGATAAGTACAAGTCCATTTTCAGTCTAGCTTTGATATTAGTGAGTTAAATCTCAAAATTTTGCTTGATATTTTGTTGTGTTTCCCCTGAAACTAGAAAATGCTATCAAGATCTACCATAATTCTACAAGTATTATATAATTTCTCACTAGATGTGGGTGGCCACTCAAAGATCTTTGCACCAGTATGCACTATTTGAGAGCATGTAGTAAAGTAGAATGAAAATTTTCTAAGAAAATAGAAGGTATAATTGAGCTCACATGATGAAGTACCCTGATGGGAAGCTAAAGAGAAAATTTCAAAGGACTCCAATATTATCGTGAGAGATTCAAAGAAATTTGTCGAATTAGAACATTTGGTTCAAATTTTGAGTATTTTAAGATGGAAAGGGTTGTGTTGCAGAGAAAATAAAGGATTCATGTGTGACTCTATAGATCAAGGAAGCTTGAATTGAAATCAACTTGTGAAAGAATTTTCATATTGTTGAATTTTATTCCTCTACAAAAGAGCTGGAAACTCTATACAAAGAACCAAATGGAATGGTGATGTAGCTTCAAATCTACAGAGATTTCTAGTCAAAAGAATAATTCAAAGCAGTTGCAAAATATCCAAGTATTTCCCCTATTTTGGTTCTCAAGAAGCATGAATTTTTGTGAAAACCATGTTGAGTGACTAAGAATTTTTTTTTGGTTCCCTATTAAGTAAACTGGGCACTAATAAAGGGAAATTATAGTGGTAATTTTACATACTTCTAAGATATAATGTGTAGTTTCTATATTATGATGAAGAAGTATGCTTATCTTTAAAATCTACCCATTAGAAGATCTAAGGAATAGATGTATTTGAGTCATGTATTTTTAAAATCGGGATTAAATCAAGGAGTAAGGTAGTGAATGATCAATTGTGAAGTTGATATTTGAAGTTTCTAAGAGGTGTAGGGAATGCATCATTTATTTATATCTCCTTATGGAATGTTGAGTAAAAACATGCAAGGTGTATAGCCTTTGTCATGCCATCAAAGAAATTTCTCTATAACGAGATATAGGCCATTGAATTTTGAGGGTATTCAGGGTTTCTCATGTTGGAAGTGGATTCACTCTAAGAGGGGGGGGTGAATCAGAGTGAAATAATTTTAAATTTTGAATTTGAAAGCACAATGAATTTTTTTACTAATTTTAACCCAATGTGGCAGATTTGTTTATGCAAGTGAACATTAACACTTTAGATCAGATTCACATGAAACTTGACTAACATTTACAACTCATATTAAAAGCATCATATGAGATTGTTCAATTAATGTGTGAACACTCTTGTTTATGCTTTTGGAACAGAACTACAACTTTTCCCAATGTAGATTTAACTTGCTTTATGAAAGAATTTTTAAAATAAGATTTGAACAATTTACTTTGTATTACAGACTTGAACAAATTGACATTAATATTTTGAACAAACTTAAAAGTATCAGAGCATTAACCAATTGAATGAGCATATTAACATGAAACAGAATGAGAGACAAAATCACATCACATAACACAAAGATTTCCTGAGTGGAAAAACCCTCTTGGGGTATACAAAACCACTCGCAAACTGATCCTTTTATTCATTCAAAAGAAAAACTCTATTACAATGTGGAGCACCTACTCTGTTACAATGTGGAGCACCAACTCCAATAACTTTTCTGAAGCACCAACTTCATCAAAAACTCAAGGTATTGCAACTTATTATAACGTTATAACTACAATGACTATCTACAGTTACAAAATTACAATAGGATAAAAACTGATATTCAATAATGCCCACTTCAAAATAATCTATGTAATACAACCAGAGATGAAAATAATATGAGCTCAATTTTCCTCTTTACATAATGATATCACAATAAATAATACTTTTTTCAAACTAATTCATCTCATCACCCTCTCAAGTGATTTGACAAAGATACATATATATACAATGTTTGTAAAATGGTTATTCATCTTTCTCAAGAAAACCCATATTCAATAATTGGGGTTTATAAATTGGTAAGAACAATAATATTTGATCACGATACCCATCAAGGGTTTTTTAAGAATAACTACAGAAAATCAATGATATGAAGATGAAATGCCACTGTAAGATGACACCCTTGAGTTTACACTTGGGTTCAAAGTAGTTTTAGATTAGTTAAGAATTTTTTTTAAAACTAAAACAAATTTTTTATTTTCCTCTTTTACTTCTCATTTACCAAATTTACCTTTGAAAGATAAAAATAATGTATAGATATTACCTCTGTCATGGTGGATTTAACCTGCAAACAAAATCCATGAAGATCTTCATGAAAAACTGCCCAAACTTCCGCTTCGAGCTCAAGCGAAAAAAACCAACTATCTTGCCATCCATCAAAGACCAACATAACTAAAAACCAGGTCATAATACCACAACAAACTTGCTCAAACTACAACTGTAATTTCAACATGGTGGTGCTAGGGTTCAATCTTTTGTTTACCCTATTTCTTCCTTCATCTAAACTCCAAAAAAAAAAGAATGAAATTTAAAATCCAAACATCATATTACAATAATTTTGGAATACATGTAACCAAAAAAGTGATGCATTAAATGAGTTCCCAATTATAATCCACGTGTGTTGTCCAAGTCAACATAGTCAACATGGTCATTGAAACAATAATACTGTTGCTGCCATGTAAGCAAATCAAGTGTAATACATATGTCAAAAACCCAAGTCTTCAAATAATGTGTATTTAACTATTGTGCAATGTATAAGCCCGAAATATGATCGAACTTCAATCAAAAAGCCAAAGGAAATTCCAACTTTCCAATCACTTTATAAGTGATAAAAAACCATAGTGAATGTTGTAAGCCTTAAGTGCTAAAACAATGCACTTTAAAAACAAATCGAAATTTCTTAATGCTGACCAAGGAATTTACCAAAAACTTATATCACAAGTAAACCTTATGTCAAGATATAAGTAAAGATGAAATGTGAATCCATGTAAAATGTGAAGGCCCAAGTATATGTTGAAATACACTTTGTAAGAAATGATATGAAAATTCCAAGAAATACCATTGCTTATGAAGCTATATACAGTAGCCAACTCAAGAATAAAAATCTAACTGTGTATCAACCCTTCAAGAAAATAATATACCTCATGTGAACTGAAGCCAAATACTACAAATCACCTGTATAAGCAAGATAGCCTTTATCTTCGCAATCACCTCTAAGAGTTAACATTGCATCAAATAGACAAAACCTTTCATCTTTAGAAGATGATTATGAAATTAGGTCAATTTGAAGCATATGAACTGAATGAAAACTTCATATATACCAACCATTGTGTCCTAGCCAGTGACATCAAGATAATGTGAAAGAGCCATGAATATATACAATGACAAAACCAACTGAAGAGTGTATAGCAACCTCATATACCAATGATGCCAAATGAAATATCAAACTCAAGTGTCAAAGAAAGCATTAATATAATTCCAATCCAATATGCCATGTATCAAATACTGTATCATAACCGGTGACACCAAAAGTTATGTGACAGCCATGAAGACATAATGAAATGAATCTTGTCAATGATGCCATGATTAACCTGATACTGAGCAATTGAAATAATATACAGGTGTTGTGCAATAAAGAAGATCCAACCTGTCCAAATGGAACCAACTATTCCATGATCAACCATATAAATGATATCACCTTTATATGCAAGGAAATTTGCATATGAGGCTCAATATGATCAGTAACACAAACACATCAAATCTGAATGTAAGCAAAATGTTGTCCACTAAATCAACTGTACCAAGCGAAATAAATTGTGTATGCCATGTAGCCAATACCAAGTAATTGATGGAAAAACACAAATCTCTCTCCCCCTTTTTGCATCAAAGACAAAGGGTAGAAAAAAATGTGTAATGCCTCAAGTAGATGCATATACCCATATATGTAACATATGAACCTATTGATATCATAGCAAGAATAACAATATGTCCTTTCCAAGAACCTTAGTCCATATCATCAACACTAGAGCAAAGGCAACATAATATTATAACATGCAACAAACCCAATTGTCAAAATGATACCTGAAGATTGAAGGCCTTCTACCTTGGAATTTTTTTTTTCATCAAGGATTGAAGACTAGTTACTTGAACATACCAACTTCTTTATCATGTTAAACTCCATCCTCCATTGTCTCCAAAAGAAACTTTGATTAGTACTGATAAATTGAGTGACAAGAACAACTAAGAGGCTTTGCACCAAGATGCTTCCAAGACAAGCCATTATATCCAAAACTTAAGAATCCATAATATTCTCATTTAAAACAAGAAAGCAATAAGAACCAATAGCATATAATGATCTAGAGCACCAAAACTGGAAAAACAAGCTACCAAAGCAGACCAATGGATCATGACAATGCATTACCAATGCTCATTGCATGAGCTTACCAACTGTAAGCACAATGTTACATGAATAACCATGTAACATGGCATTAACTATAACAACAAAAAAGATATTATGAGCTTCTCCCCCTAACAAGATTCTCGCTAGAAAATTCTTTCAAGCATAGTACTGTCATAAAAACATGATACTATCACAATGTCACAAGCACTTGCATAAGAAAATATCAAGATATTCTTACTAATATAATTTCTTTGAGTTAATTTCCATAACTCTTCATAACTGCTAAAATATCTTATCATTTATTGTGTTATTGCTTTCACTTTCTAATTGTTTTAAGCAATTTTCCTTGTCCTTCTACTACACACCACAGAGTTGAACCTTCTTTGTTGAAATAAGACATCATAGTATGTTCAAAACAAAGGAATATTTAACCAGATTTCAACTTCCTATAAAGATGTGAAATATGCATGACCTCATACGACATTTTCAGCTCTTTAATGATTAAATCAGGATACATTGATACCAATATTAATGAATGATTTCAAGACATAAAGGATAAGAAACTTAAACATCTCTTGTATGTAGACACCATGTACCTTATGAATTGAGTCATGAGAGCATCAAACTCACCGAATGATTGCCACTATACTTCAAACTTGAATTTCTTAACAACCTTTAAAGATGATCTCTAATGCACAACATAATAATCATGATTATATCCAAGGCTGTCAAAATTTGAGAACCCATAAACCTCCAATATCATAAGCAAACCTTCATAATCAATTCAATCAGAATTATCATAGTGAAATATTAACATGTACAAACCCTTACTTTACTTCTTAAACCACCAAGCAAATGTATGATGTTATATCTCATAGGGATAAAATGTTTTATCAGAATAGACTCCCTTTGAATCTTTTCTTCTTCTCAATACCTAGATGATATCACATGTGAAAGTAGTGCACAAGAAGTTTTCACACATTCATCTTTATTGTTCTTCTTGTCATCTTGATTACTCTTTCTTCTCCACACTTGTATAGGCTTTGTCTTCTCCTTACTCAAGGTATTCTTTTCTTTTTGTTTGAACATGTAGTCCCTAGAAGACTTTATAGTACTTTTCTTACACCATTGTGCTTTGTGACCAAACCCTTTACACCTATAACATATAATGGTGTTGTGTAGACCAAAGAGAGGATAATTTCTTCTAAACATATTGTATGAACCTCTCTTAAAATTCTTCACATGATTATGACTTTTATTCACCCAACAATTTCTTGTACAATTTCTTGCTCTATGTCCATAAGAATTACGAAAAATAGCAATAGCCATGAAATTGAGAGTTATTATACCTGATAAATGAAGATATTCGTGGTCTTTTTTTCCTTTCATCAAACCACTTATCTTTTGTCTGAGCAGCAACAATATGGTAATTAAGATCAACCTTCATTCTTGGTGTTTGCTTGGCTGTAAACTTCTTTCCATCTGTAGTAGAAAACACTATCTCATGTTTAGATTTTTCTGCAGAGCTTTTTCCAACCTCATATCTCACACCTAAAGGATCCTTAGAATGCTTTTTTTTTTTCCAATCATCTCATTCAGTAGATTAGTACTATGATTAAATTTATGACTTTTATCTAATTGAGACTTGACACTTTCAAGCTCTTTTCTTAAAGCAACTACTTGTCCTTCAAATTTTAGAAATTCAATCTTTTTAACCTCCAAATTAGATCTTGGGTATGTGCAAGATCATGATGGACCAAAAAGTGGCAATATGATGGGTATGTGGCTGCCAACATTTTTTTTACCCAAAATTGATGAAATGAAAAGGGTTTTTAAAGGAGATTATGAGATTTCCACCAATATAAATTATTCTTTACTTTGAATTAAACAAGTAATTATTATTCATTTTCTATTTGAATTACGACTAAAGTCCTGATTGATAGGTTGATTGAAAAACATCTATAGCTTTCAAACAGTATAACAATTTTTTGAATCCAAAAAATGGGTCACATTCTATGCTTCACATACTATTGGATTAAAAAAATAAAAATTGAATTTCATGAAGTTTTGACCAAGTTAAGTTGGTTAGACATACGAGTTTTTTATATATTTTTTAAGTTGTAATAAAAAATTCATAATTAATTATTTACTTGGGAAAAATTACAAAAAATAGGCATCACATCGAGACATGATTCCTCTACTTATATCTAAAATAGTATAAAAAAATATTATCATTTTATTGTGGTTACAGTGGTCAAACAGACACCTACTTCTTATTTTTGCCTTGAAATTTAAGTACTAATGTATTGAAATTTCAAATTCTCACCAAATAGATTTTTATTTTTTAAACAAATCTAGTAGTTTAGAAACTACATTCAATTTGCTATAGATTCTATTGTTACATATTTTTGAAAAAATATAAATAACTTATTCAAATTTTTATGTCAAGTTGCCTAACTCTGATTTTTCTAAATTTTTTGCCACTTAAGGGCCTGTTTTGTCCATGATGATCCTACACGTACCCTCTTACAACATCTTCTATCCTCTTACATTCTTCAATTTCAATTTTCTAACTAATAATCATATCATTTTTAAAAGTTACTTCTTTTAACAAGGAATCAGTATCTGAACATTTCCTTAAATAAGCAATCTCATTTTCTAGTTTAGTACACAACTCATCCTTGTCTTTTAATTTGGCTTCTAATCCTTCTTCATTCTTTTTCTTATCAACCATCTGGGCTTCCATAATTTCAATAATCTTTTTATCACCATTATGATCTTGTAGGCATACCTTAAGATCCTAATTTTCTTTTCTAAGCCTTTTAAGTTCATCTAAGGAAGCTAGCAGTTCTTCCTCAAAATTAACCTATAATTCATCACCTTCATATTCTTTTTAACTTACCAAGTGATTTTTTTCTACTCCAACTACATGA
Organism: Sequoia sempervirens; assembly: GCA_007258455.2. Classification (NCBI taxonomy): domain Eukaryota; kingdom Viridiplantae; phylum Streptophyta; class Pinopsida; order Cupressales; family Cupressaceae; genus Sequoia; species Sequoia sempervirens. The sequence goes on along the minus strand of VDFB02363059.1, from coordinate 7,435 downwards.
TCACATTTAGAATTAACTAGCAAACGTATTGCTTGAGATAAAATTTCACTAGACTTTACACTAGTGTTTTTCTTGTAACGTCTGTTTCTTTTGCACTTACCCATAGTACTCCTCTTAACAAGAACTTGGTTGAACTTAAACTGGTTAGGTTTATGCAAGGATCATTTTACACCAACATTAATCAAAATTAGATATTTTTTCACAAAACATAGACTATACAAACAGATAGAAATACCTTCTTGAACTTGTGACATCTTTGACACACTTCCAAGACCAGAATCAATCCTAGGTGATAACACCTAATGCAGGACCCTATGCTATGATACCACCTGTTAGAAGTGGATTCACTCTGAGAGGGGGGGTGAATCAAAGTGAAATAATTTCAACTTTTGACTTTGAAAGCACAATGAAACTTTTTACTAATTTTAACCCAATGTGGCATATTTGTTTATGCAAGTGAACATTAACACTTTAGATCAAATTGACATGAAAATTGACTAACATTTATAAATCATATTAAAAGAATCATATGAGATTGTTCAATTAATGTGTGAAAAATCTTGTTTATTCTTTTGAAATAGAACTACAACTTTTCCCAATGCAGATTTAACTTGCTTTACGAAAGACTTTTTAAAATCAGATTTGAACAATTTACTTTGTATTACAGAGTTGAACAAATTGACATTAATATTTTGAACAAACTAAAAGTATCAGAGCATTAACCAACTGAATGAGAACATTAACATGAAACATAATGAGAGACAAAATCACATCACATAACACAAATATTTCCTAAGTGGAAAAACCCTCTTGGGCTATAAAAAACCACTCGCAAATTGATCCTTTTATTCATTCAAAAGAGCACCAACTCTATTACAATTTGAAGCACCAAATTCATTACAATGTGGAGCACCAACTCCAATAACTTTTTTGAAGCACCAACTTCATAAAAAAACTCAAGGTATTGCAACCTATTAGAACCTTATAAATGCAATGACTATCTGCAGTTACAAAATTACAATAGGATACAAATTGATATGCAATAATGCCCACATCAAAATACTCTCTGTAATACAACCAGAGATGAAAATAATATGAGCTCACTTTTCCACATTACACAATGATATCACAATAAACAATACTCTATTCAAACTAATTCATCTCATCACCCTCTCAAGTGATTTTACAAAGATACATATATATACTATGTTCATAAAATGGTTATATTCATCTTTTTCAACAAAAAATGTATTCAATAACAAGGGTTTATAAACTAGTACGAACAATAATATTTGATCATGATACCCATCAAGGGTTTTTTAAGAATAACCACAAAAAAATCAATGATATGAAGATGAAATGCCACTATAAGATGAAACCCTTGAGTTTATAGTTGGGTTCAAAGTAGTTTCAGATTAGGTAAGAAATTTGTTCGAAACTAAAACAAAGTTTTATTTTCCTCTTTTACTTCTCATTTACTAGATTTACCTTTTAAAGATCAAAATAATGTATAGATATTACCTTTGTCATGGTGGATTTAACCTGCAAACAAAATCCCTAAAGATCTTCATGAAAAATTACCCAAACTTCCACTTCCAACTCAAGAAAAAAACTCCAACTATATTTCCATCCATCGAAGACCAACATAACTAAAAATAAGGTCAAAATACCATAGCAAAATTGCTCAAACTACAACTATAATTTCAACATGGTAGCACTAGGGTTCAATCTTTTGTTTACCTTATTTCTTCCTTCATCGAAACTCCAAAACAAAAAGAATAAAATTTGAAATCCAAACATCATATTACAATAAGTTTGGAATCCATGTAACCAACACAATGATGCATTAAATGAGTTCCAAATTATAATCCACGCATATTGTCCAAGTCAACACAATCAACATTCTCATTGAAACAATAATATTGTCGTTGCCATGTAAGAAAATCAAGTTTAATACATATGTTAACAACCCAAGTCTTCAAATAATGTGTATTTAACTGTTTTACAATGTATAAGCCTGAAATATGATCGACCTTCAATAAAAATCTGAAGGAAATGCCAACTTTCCAATCACTTTATAAGTGATAAAAAACCATAGTGAATGTTGTCGGCCTTAAGTGCTAAAACAATGCACTTTAAAAACAAATAGAAATGTCTTAATTCCGACCAAGGAATTTACCAAAAAGTTATATCACAAATAAACCATATGCCAAGATATAAGTAAATATGAAATGTTAATCCATGTAAAATGTGAAGGCCCAAGTATATGTCGAAATACACTTTGTAAGAAATGATATGAAAAGTCCAAGCAATACCATTGCTTATGAAGCTATATACAGTAGCCAACTCAAGAATACAAATTTTACTATGTATCAACACTTTGAGAAAACAATATACCTCATGTGAACTAAAGCCAAATACTACAGATCACCAATATAAGCAAGATAGCCTTTATCTTTGTAATCACCTGTAAGAATTAACACTGCATCAAATAGACAAAACCTTTCAGCTTTAGAAGCTGATTATGAAATTAAGTTAATCTGAAGCATATTAACTAGATGAAAACTTCATATATACCAACCACTATTTCCTAGCCAGAGGCATCAAGATAAAGAAGATCCAACCTGTCCAAATGGAACCAACTGTTCCAGGATAAACCATATAAATTATATCACCTGTATATGCAAGACAATATGCATATGAGGCTCAATATGATTAGTAACATAAATACATCAAATCTGAATGTAACCAAAATGATGTCCACTGAATCAACTATACCAAGTGAAACCAACTATGTGTGCCATGTAACCAATACCAATCACCAAGATACCAAGCCAAGCCTATGATCTATGAAGCATGGTAGGCAACAAGCATCAACCTAAACTTGTACTCTAAATACCAAAACACCATTTGTGTCTTTGTCATCAAGGACAAACAACTGAGCGATGAGAACATCTCAAACCTTGTTCCTAATAATATTAGGGATCATTTTCCAAAATTCATAGGGCAAGGTTTTGAATCATCTTATAGAAATTTGTGTAATTTTATGGACTTTATGGGAGACTATGAGATAAATAATGAATATTTTGTTATGAATCTTTTTGTTCAAACTCTAAAGGAGGACGCTAGAGATTGGTTCTCATATTTGCTAATATGTTCTATACCTTCATGGAATGAATTCATGGTAGCATTTGTAGAATAGTTTGGTGAAAGGATTAATCTTCAGAGTCCAATAAGGAAGGGACTCATGGAAATTCAAAAGGATGAAAAGGAATTAGTCCCATCTTTTAATCTCAAATTTGCAAAGGCAAAAAGGGATATTCCTAAAAACATAAAACTAGGTGATGTAGAGTGTTTGATTATATATTTGGTTGCATTTGATGAAGAAATGAGTTATTTTTTGAGAGATAAGGAGCCCACAACATTTCATCATTCATATCAAGTTTCCATGGACATTGAAAACAACATGAGGTACTCAATGATGAAAATGTATATGGCTGCAAGTGTTGGCTACTTTAGCACATTTCATAAAAATGGAATAGATAATAGAATAATTTTCATGATAATGGTACTTCTACTGTTTTAGTTGGTCCATCATCACCCAGTGCAACTAAAGATGAATCCAAAATTGAGCATCAACAAAGCTTAAGCAACATTGATCAAATGTTTTTTGTTCAAAGACTATCCAGTGGGAAAAGATATCAAGGGAAATAACCATATGACATTTTTTCAAGGTTGTTATATGCCTCAAGTTGGAAATTCCCAAGAAGTTCAGACTTGAGGATTCTGTGTGCATTAATTTTTTATGTAAAATTTTTGAGCCAAGACTGAGTACCTTGCCAAAAGAATTGAAGCCTCAATGTTTTGATCAGATGCTTGAGTGGATAAGAATTGTTGAGGAAGCTAAGTTTGATTATGCACAAAGTATAAAATCCTAAAGTATCAATAGTGGTTGTCTTATTGAAAAGAATCAAAAGACAACTCAAGCAAGTGAAAATTTTAAATAAGAAAATGGACACTTGTCTTATGGTATGGGTGAGGATAATGATTGTAATCAATTTATAGGTAGCCCATATGTAGTTCAGTACATTAGTGATGAGAATATGCATTTGCAAGTATGGTTGATGCCTCAACACAAATCAATGGTCAAGGTACTGAGAATGAAAGTTTGAGCTTTCATTTTGAACACTCTAAGATTAGTGCATGTGGTAATCAATTTCCTTCAAATAATGATCAAGGGGAAAGTGAGTCTCTAACTGCTTTTTCGAAGAATATAAATCTTTCTCTAATAATTATTTGGAAGCATTTTATTTTCATAATGGATGCAATAATACTAATTCTCATGGGGTTTCTCCCTAAAAAAGTGAATAAACAAATTCCATGTGATGGATACCTAGACTGCAATTCAATCATGTTAGAACAAGAGCATACTAGTTTTGTGAATGATGATGAATTTGAAGATAAGAATATATGTGTTCAATATCTCGAGCCTGGGCATAATGTTGAAAATGATGAAGATAGTGGTAATAACTAGAAGGATCGTGGCCTATTTATTCCTAATTGTCTATGTGAAGCAGAAGTGGAATATGCAAGTTTTTTCAAAACAATGGACATTATTATTTTTGATAGAGAATGTATTGATGAGGAAAGGGATAAAGAAGCTTGTTCAATTTCTAATGAACAAAATTTAGATTATAAGAATACTTTCACATTTGAGTTAGCATACTTATCAATCGATGAGGCACTTGAGCACCTTGCTACTGACCTTGTTAATTACGAGTTATTTGAGCCATCCTTTGAAATATTTTTCTTTGAGTTGGATTGTGATTTAAATAATGAACTAGAACATGTTAAAAAACCTAAAATGGAAGTATTCTTTGATGCATGGGATGTTATCAGTAATGGGGTTTGTGGTCATGACCCTAATCTAAATAAGAGAAAATATGCTATGAGTTTTGATGAATCAATTTTCTAGGGAAGTGGAGAATATGATAGTATGACTAGTTTACATGGCTCTGATGAATGTGAACACCAATTTGAAAGGATTCTTGTATATGAAAATTTCTTGTTCATTACACAAGATGAGTGTTTGCATGTTGTGGGATAGAAACCAAATGATGATCCCAGGGTTTTATGTAAGCTTACTAATGATTCTGAGATAGTCTATTGATATGTCTCCTTATTCAATAAGATCTTGAATGAGGTTCTTGAGTGTCCAACATGAGGATTTTTTTGTCATTTTCCATGATGATATTTAAAAAAATCATTTCCATTCCACTAATTAGGTTTAACCAATGTCAGTTCAAATGTTTTAATGTCTGGAAGTTGAATGATGTTTGATTGTAAAAGTTTCTTCAAAATTGACTCAATGGGTTCCCCTAAAGGTGTGTATGTTCTTTTAGTGTGTGGAGGTCCTTTGTGTCGTTGATTATTTTGGACTATATTTAGTGTTTGATCATGACTAGGTGTTGGTGTGTTTGATGTAGAGGGACCCTTAAGTGAAGGGTGAGGTTACTTTGATTTACCACTGCACTATGGAAAGAAGTACCTCTTGATTGACATGGGAATAGTTCATGAAAAATAAGACTTAATGAGGCCTTGATTTAGGTGTTGTGAGGCATTTTATGCATCCACACTAGGTCTTGGACCCTTGCAAACTGAATAATATGCATTTAACGATGTACTGTAGAGTCCTGTAAAGGACTTTCATGCTCTTCTAGACTTAATAAATGAATTTATCCATAGTTCAACATTGTAAAATGTATTTAATTACATTATTACATCAATTTAGAAGGCTTGTAAAATAAAATTAATGTTAAACTAGAGTTGTAATGTGTCTTGCACATTCACAATGGTTTTTTTTCCTTCCTAGGCTATGTGGACCTCATTTTAGTGTTGTAAAGTGTAGTTCATTACACTTTCACATTGAATTTTGTGTCCCAAGCCCTAATCAACATTCACATCATTCTTTGATAGGCCCCTATTAACCCATATTGTGCATCTTGAGGCTTAAGTTGATCAAATACCTGACAAAGTTGCAATTTAAACCTTATTTTCTTATTTCCTAACATCTTAGCTGTCAAAATGGTCCTTGTGGGACCCATTCACCATGCATGGTGAATCATTCCCATATAGGTGGGACTCATTTTCCATTTGTGGAAAATCAGTCCCATTTGGTCTAATTTTGACCTTCGAGTGGGAAAAAAGTGAAATTTAAGTTTAATTTCACTTCATGTTGGCCTATGATGAGGTATCATCAAGTTACTAAGGCACACGTGTGTATAAATAAGTTTTTTTCTCCTCATTTCACATCTCTTATCTCTTATCATTTATTCACTCACCATTCTTCCATTCCAACTCAAGAAACTTAGGGTTTTATCACTTCAAGTCATCAAGATATCAATTTTTAGACCTTCAAGGGTAGATCCTTCATGTTTGGCTACATACTTTCAAGATCAATCATCATGGAAAGGTAATCAACTCCATTATTGCATGTTTCATTCTATTCTTTCATCATTTTGGTTTAATTACCTAAAAGGGGTTTGACCAAGGTAAACCTCCATTCCCTAACATTCAACATTTCTCTCTCTTGTCTTGTGTGTTTGCAGATTTATGACTCTTGGAAGCTTGGAAATCATTAAGAATAAATTTACAAAGTTGATCAAGTCTTCTCCTCATTGATCAAGTCAAAATATCAACAAAAACTCACTTTCAGGTTTGGAAATCAAAGTTTCAGAAGCAGACACCTGTAGGGAATCAAGTGCAGACCGAAAGCTCCATATTCCACTTTTGAAAATTTTGAAATTCAAAAGTGTACTCATTCACCATGGGTGGTGAATGAGTCCTGATACAAGGCCAGTTTTTAGTTTTCTGCATTTTAAGATACCCTTTTGTCAAAAATAGGTTCCAACACAGTTTTGTAGAATTGGGACTGATTCACCTAGAATGGCGAATGAGTCCCACCAGGCCTAAAAATCAACATCAGTAGCATTCTAGAACCTATTTCCAACCTCCTTCAATATCTTAGGTGCACACTCTCAGTTTGATTCATTTTTGTTCAGTTTTGCATTCATTTCTAAGTGTTTTTGCATTCCATAACGTGTTTTCAAACTTCAAATGTTTCTTAGGTTTTGCATTCATAATCAATCAAAAAATTTATTTAATTGCACTCAAATCATTCCATTTAGCCTTAATAACATCATACATTGAATAATTTGAGTGAACCTAGCTATACTTTTGAGTGGGGTTTATCTCTCTCCTTTTAGGTGAAACATCCTAAGAGTAAAAGAGAAACCTATAAGCCCTACCTAAAAATCTACTGTTCAACCATTTTAGTATCAACTACCCCATCATTAGTGACATTCTTATTCTGAGACCAAAAATTTCCTTTGTCACTAGGAGCATTTGGGTTTTCTTTGAAGATTTTGACTAGTCC
>VDFB02363056.1:0-28680 GCA_007258455.2 Sequoia sempervirens | reverse complement strand
TGAGAATAGAGTACCTAAGGCATTGTAATGATATTTTTACTTGTAATGACATTTATTGAAATATTGAAATTTGGTGCAGGGGCACCAAGGTTATTGAACAAATTTGGTTCATGGAATTATTTTAAGTCAGTAAATTGTGTTTTGAGTAAATTGTCAATTGAATAAGGTCATATTACATGGTCAATTGATTTATAATGTAATAAGTCATGTTAGTTACAAGCTCAACAGTTAGGCATGATTGGAAAGATGTAGAATCATTTGTAAAGGCTAGATTTAAAGCCTCTTGGAGGCTCGGACACAAAGTAATTTTCGTGTAGGAGCACCTAGTCTCCTAGTTGCAAAATTTCACTTTTTGAAGGTTGATTGGTGGTCAGCAGATTAGATTAAAGTATTTTGTGTTTATTTATGCTAAATAAGGTCAATCAAGACCATTTAAGGTGTATTAGGGTGAGTTTTTGAGTCTCGGTGGTCAAATGTGCAAAAAAATGCATTCTTGCTACAAAAATGTCAATATTTGAATTTGTAGCCTTTTGAAGGAAAATCTTTGAATTTGGTTGTAAATGTGCAAGAATGAGGTCTAAGAGTTTGATATACCATTTAGAGAGCTTTGTTTTCATGGAGTTCCTTTCAAAGCCTCTGCTTTTATTGTTCCTACGGTAAACTATTTGATAGAGTTGGTGGAATTACCTTTCTTAGTAATCACTATTAGTTCAAGATTGAGATTGTTAACTTTGAGAGACTATGACTTGGGAAAAAGGCATTTGATATTGCTATTATTTTTAAAGACTTCAAGCAGGATGTACTCTGCATTGACGCCATTCCTCAATCTTCACTTGATGGCATGAAGGAATGGATGAACTCCATGGATATAAAGTATTATGAAAGCAAAATGAACTTGAACTAGTGGCCAATTTATTGAAGATGGTGGTTGGGAGTTTTTGAATATGGAAGCTAGTGATTCTGATTCTGATAATTCAGAAGAGTCAGAACAAGGATATATGAGTTCCCTCTAATGTAGAAGAGGAATCAGAATCAGATTTCATGTAGCCACCATCAAGAGTGTTACAATCCAACAAGATGGAGGGAATTCTTATATAAGGATAATTTTCAATGTTGCAAGTACCGACTTTAATACCAGCTACAATGGAAACATTGAAATTCCCTAGCAATATTTATGTTGAGGAAATTTTCTTTAGATGCAAGGATTCAAAGCACATCAACCATGTGGTACAAATGATTAAATCCAAGAGACAATCTGTAGCAATGAAAGAGTCTGAAAAGGCAGAGAGAGCTACACTAGTGACTCAAGAGAAACTTTAGCTTTCAAAAACAAAGTCAATTAGGCTGGCAGACGTGTGGATCGGGCCAACATTTGGTGGAAGAGGAAGAAAGATGACTGGAACTCTGGAGGCCCACCATACTAGATTTCGGTATTCAACCATGAGAGTAGATAAGAGAGTTGATATCATGTATCAAAACATTAAGCATGCATTCTTCCAACCAGTGGAGAAGGAGATGATTACTTTGCTTCATTTTCATTTGCATAAGCATATCAAGGCATGGAAACCAAGAAGACCAAGGATGTCTAGTTTTATGTGGAGGTAATGGATGTGGTCCAAACTTTAGGAGGGGCAAAAAGGTCAATGTATGATTGGTGTATGAGCACCATTCAATAGGTTTTGTTCATCAAGGCAAATAAGGAGTAGAATATAGGATTTTGAGTTTTGTATTAAAATAAGGTCTATGAGACCATTCTATTATGTATTTAGTCATATTTTATTTGTATTAGGTGTTTAGGAGGTTGGGTTTTTCAAAAAGTGCAAAATGTTTAAAAATTGCAAAATTGTGCAAAAATTGCAAACTCAAACGTTGTAAAATTGAAAAATTTGCATTATGGAGGGAATGTGAAGAGTCAAACCAGTTCAAAGGTTAGTTAGGGAGGTGAATTATTTTTTAATTGGTGAGAAAGAGTTTAAAAACATTGAAAACTTGAATTGAAGGTTGGATTTTGTGATTTGAAGAAGCAAAAACAATAAAAACTTAGAATTTTCCAGAATTTTCTGTATTTTCAGCTATAGCAGTAGATTGTACGGCCTGTATTTCAATTAGTTGATCCATATTTTTTGATATTTTCATATTATATGGAGTTACCTTTCTTTTGAATCCATTTAGAAGGTTTTCCATAACGTTTTGTGCATTTTATCATGAATTTACTAAAACTGGCCTGAACTTGTACATTTGAAGGTTTTAGTCAATAAAAATGGCTTTTTGACCCATTCCTCTTTATGTAGCCTCTGTAACTTGAGTAATGGGTCTGCACTAAAATTATTAAGGTTTGGGAATGTTGTGTTAGTGTTGGGGAGGTCTGAAAGTGAGATGGGTGTGAAACCCATGTGTGTAAAAGTGAGTTTTCTTTAAGAAAAATGGTGGTTTTGAAGAGTCAAATTGTGTTTTTGTGTAGGGAAGCATTATTTTATGATTGTTTGAGCTTGTGCAGGGTATCAAAAACTTTTTTGAGTAATTTTTAGGTTGTGGTTAGCTTTGGAAGTATCATTTTCAATAAACCCCTAGGGTTTAGGCTGCAATAGAGGGTTTTGTGGTTTACCCATTTTGCGGTAGTATAACTGAGATCTGATTATGGATTTTAAAGTTTTGAAACCTTATAATTTCTTCCCCAAGAGTTGGTAAGGTTTGGATAAGTTTAGAGTATAGACCCTTTGTAAAAGTGGCCTAATTGAGGCTTAAAAAGAGTGAAATTTCAAGTTTTGAAGGAGTTGTTACAAAGAAAATTATGGAGCTGTGTTGATATGTTAAAAAGATCAATAATGGGTCCCTGAATTGAGTTAGGTTGTGAACTGAAAGTGTGTGGTTGAGAATTTGTACCCGATTAAGTGGGTTTCCTATGCTACAAGGGAATAGTGTGATTTGGTTGAGAAAGAGTGAAATGGAGAAATTGATGATCTAATACGTAGTTGGTTGTTGAATTTGTGATTAGTATTGTTTCAAGACCTCCCCCAATTGCATCAATGATCTTGATGAAATTGAGGAAGAACAACAAGAGAGGGACAAGAAAAATAAAATCAATACAGAGTTTCAAGGATTTGTCAAGCGAGTAAGAGAGTTATGGGAGCAGCCTCATCTAAAAGATTTTGAACTAGAGTTTGATATACCATTTAGAGAGCTTGGTTTTCATGGAGTTCCTTTTAAAGCCTCTGCTAGTGATTTTCATTCTGATAATTCAGAAGAGTCAAATCAAGGATATGAACCCTTCAATGAAGAAGAGGAATGATAATCACTCTTCATGTTGCAGGTACCGACTTTAATACCAACTACAGTGGAAACATTGAAATTCCCTAGTAGTATTTATGTAAAGGAAATTTCCTTTAGATGCAAGGATTCAAAGCACATCAACCATGTGGTACAAATGATTAAATCCAAGAGGCGATTTGTAGCAATGAAAGTGTCTGAAAAGGAAAAGAGAGCTACATTGGTGACTTAGGAGAAACTTTAGCTTTCAAAAACAAAGCCAATTAGGCTGGCAGACATGTGGATCAGGCCAACATTTGGTGGAAGAGGAATAAAGATGACTGGAACTCTGGAGGCCCACCATACTGGATTTCAATATTCAACCATGAGAGCAAAAGAGGGAGTTGATATCATGTATCAAAACATTAAGCATGCATTCTTCCAGCCAACAGAGAAGGAGATGATTACTTTGCTTCATTTTCATTTGCATAACCATATCAAGGCATGGGAACCAAGAAGACCAAGGATGTCAATTTTTATGTGGAGGTAATGGATGTGGTCCAAAATTTAGGAGGGGCAAGAAGGTTATCTTGTTTTTATTGTTGCTACCTACTTTCACAATGTTCTTGGATTGAAGGGTTTCATGATGTAATTCGACCCATTCCACTTTTTGTGCCTACTGTAACTTGTGGAATGGGTCCTATAACTTGTAAAATACATTCCTAACCTGATTATAACGTTGAGGAGTCAAGGTTGGGTGTTTGGGATGATGTTCTAGGGTTGCAGTAGGGTATTTTCATGATGAAAATGAGGGTTTCAAGTGGTGTTTTGACAAAATGTGGGAAGGACTGTCCATGTAATGTATTATTCACCATGTGCAAGGTTTGGTAAGTGTGTTTGGTGCTTTGTTTGGGTATGGCAGGTGCGAGAGATATGAGTTTCATTAAAACCCCAAGTATTTTGCTTGAAATAGAGGGTTTGGTGTATTAGGGGTGTAGAGGTCTTGGACCTGGAAAAAAATCATGGAATTGGAGGTTTTGACACATAACATACAACTGTTTTAGGAGTTTGAGTGAAGATCTAGTGTTTAAAAGGTCGTCTCTTTGTAAATAGGGCTAATTTAGTAGCCTTTATGCAAGGTGGTCTATTGGATCTTAATGATGGTACAAAGAAACATGGTATGATCTCTTGGGAATTTGTCTTAGGGTCTATGTTAAAGCTTGATTGATGTTTGGTTGGCCATTGGATGACCTTCTCTAAAAGATAAGCCCATTTGATGAGATTTGGAGACTATAAGTTAGACAAGGGTTTGTTGAAAACCCATACTCGAAACTTCCCACAGCCAACCAAAGCCTAAAACACGTTCAAAAAGGTCTGCACAAGCTTAAAAGTTCAAGAGATATCACTGCCCCCAAATATTTCTTCAAACCCTAGCAGTAAACCACCATTTTCCACTAAAAAATGCACCATTTGACATCTAGGGCATCACCTAAAAACCCTCTATTCACCTCCCTTATGCACAAAACTATGTACACATGTTTTATAACCATAACTAAGCCTTTCCATCAAGTTATAGAAGCATACAGTGGGTGCAAGGCTTAATATGACATTTTAATGCACTTAAAACCCTTAAAATAGGGTATACAAACTGACCCTCAGTAATTGGCTTCTAAAATGCACAAAATCACTTGAAATCCAACCAAACCAAAACTAAAATAGAGTTAAGTCTACTACCCACCAAATTCCATTGAAAACAGAGCACAATCACCCTGTACAGAACCGTACAGTTCAATGAAACATCAAATCCCAAAGTGCAAAAGGGTAGTAATCTTTAATGGGGTATTACTTGGATACCATGGGGCTTACAAAATCTCTGTCTAAACCTATGGGATCGTGTTGGGGCCATCTACAATAACCTCTCTCTATTTTTGTTATCTCGGAGTGGTTTTCTCGTGGTTTCCAATTTTTAGTTGATGGAGAAAGTGTTAAATGCAAGCAGTGGAAAGTTGCAAAGTGGTGCAACTTTCGTTCTGCAACTCGTGTGACCAAAAAAATTGTTCCAATGCGTCTGAATAGGTATGTTTATGCTAGGCATGGTCCTCTTTTGCACCCAAACATGCGGAATCGCTCTGAGCTACGTTCAACTAGATCGATGCCTTAAGGGTCCAAAGTGCAAAATGGCTGCAAACTTGAGCATGCTACTACTCAGATACCGTGATGCTTAGAAACTTCTCGTATGATCCTATGGGATTGCGTTGGGCCCCTCTACAATAACCTCTTGTGGTTTTTGTTATCTCAGAGTGGTTTTCTTGTGGTGTCCAATTTTCAGTTGATGGAAAAAGTGTCAAATAAAAGCAGTGGAAAGTTGCAAAGTGGTGCAACTTTTGTTCTGTAACTTGTGTGACCAAACAAACTGTTCCAATGCATCCGAATAGGTATTTTTATACTAGGCATGGTCCTCTTTCGCACCCAAACACGCTGAATCACTCCGAGCTACGTTCAACCGGATCGATCCCTTAAGGGTCCAAAGTGCAAAATGGCTGCAAACTTCAGCATGTCGTTACTCGGATACCGTGACACTTAGAAACTTCTTGTCTAACTTATGGGATTGTGTTGGGCCCCTCTCGCAATAACCTCTCTCAATTTTTGTTATCTTGGAGTGTTTTTCCCGTGGTGTCTAGTTTTCGCTTGATCGAAAAAGTGTTAAATATAAGTAATGGAAAGTTGCAAAGTGGTGCAACTTTCCTTCTAACTCATGTGACTAAACGAACTATTCCAACGCATTCAATAGGTATGTTTATGCTAGGAATGGTCCTCTTTCACACCCAAACACACGAAATTGCTTCGAGCTACGCTCAACCGGATCGATCCCTTAAGGGTCTAAAGTGCAAAATGGCTGCAAACTTCAAGCATGTTGTTACTCGGATACCGTGATGCTTAAAAAATTCTTGTTTGATCGCTTTTTGTTATATCGAAAGTGGTTTTCCTATGGTGTCCAATTTTTAGTTGATGGAAAAATTGTCAAATGGAAGCAGCTGGAAAGTTGCAAAGTGGTGCAACTTTCGCTCTACAACCTGTGTGACCAAACAAACTAATCCAACGTGATCCAAATAGGTATGTTTTTCTAATGATAGCGGTCCTCTTCGCACCCAAACACGTAGAATCACTCCGAAGCTACGCTCAACCAGATCGATCCCTTAAGGGTCCAAAGTGCAAAATGACGTAAACTTCAAAGATGTTGTTACCTCAATACCGCGGATGCTTAGAAACTTTCATATGATCCATGGGATCGTGTTGGAGCCCCTACAATAAACTCTCTCGGTTTTTGTTATCTTAGAGTGGTTTTCCTATGGTATCTAGTTTTCAGTTGATGGAAAAAGTGTCAAATGGAAGCAGTGGAAAGTTGCAAAGTGGTGCAACTTTTTTTTCTGCAACTCATGTGACCAAACGAATTGTTCCAACGTGTACAAATAGGTATGTCTATGCTAGGCATGGTCCTCTTTTGCACCCAAACACACAGAATCGCTTCGAGCTACGTTCAACCAGATCGATCCCTTAAGGGTTCGAGTGTAATATGTTGAAATAGGTCATTCCATCTATTGTTTAGGTTGTGTCTCATTGATATGGGCCTGATATAAGTAGGATAGGGAGTATGAATAAGAAAATAGCATTGGTAAAGGCATTGGAAGAGATTACTAACACTGCCCTGTTCAAAATTCAAAATTGAGGCCCCTTAAAAGCAAGCCTAGAAGAGGTGAAAAGAAGAAATTGCTTGAAAATAAGTTAGAATAGGTTGGAAATAGGGTGAGGTTGTGGAGTTTGATGTGTTCAAAAGGTCTGTAAGGATAGGGGAGGTCAAAAGTATGTTATGGCAGGATGCCCTAGTTGGGAAAACATGGGTTTTGAATGAAAAAGAGATGTTTGAGGGAGTAAAAGTGAGTAAAGTGAAGAGGCAACATAATTTGGTGGTCAATTAAGTTTGTGCAGGAAAAATGAAGAGTGTTGGAATAGGTTTTGAGGTTCGGGTTTGAGTTCGAGGGTTCAGTTTGTCGGTTAGGCCAAATTTTTTTGGAGGGGGGTTCAGTTCGTTTTGGGTTCGTTGGTACAAAAATCATGTAAAAAAATAAAATAAATATATATGCAACCTAGAAGCATGCATTAGGATTAGAATATCACATAACATCATATAAACAACAAAACCACCATAAACTTGATTGTCATTTAAAACATGCATCATAAATATTCATCATTGAAACTTGAATTGTGGTAGCTTGATATACAAAGTCTATTTATGCTCTAGGGTTCAATTTGCATGATTTTGAAAAAAGAAGCCAACTGAGTAGAGTTATCAGTGTTCTTCATAAATCATAAGAATTTGTTTAGTACACTAGCCATTTTGATGTCTTCTTGCAGTCTCAAACATTATTTTGTATCATTGTTACATTGGTCTTGAGAGTGGTAGCTTAATATAGCTCCACAATACAAAATCTGGTTTACCTGCACAATGTAACAATGGCATAGGCAGATTTTTCTTTCAAAGAACCAAAGGGTGAGTGCACAATTGAAGTGTATAAACATATATATTTTTGTAATATCAAGGATACTTTTTGAAACTTCCATGCATTGCTAATCTAAAAGGAAAAGTATTATACATATCATTTGCTTAATTGAGTTGTTCCAATCAAAGGATTAAATATATTGGAATCTTTTTATCAATCATTTCATAGAATACCAATTGAAAACGTGCTTTTTGCTTTTAGATAAAGTTGTTTACCATCAATCAATTAATTTATTCAAGACAAACCATGAAGGACAACAATGATCAATGCTATGGCTAACCAATTAATAAGTATACACGTGAATAAGTCAAGCATGTACATGTGAATAAGGGAAGCACAAGTAGTCACAAACACATATGCCTTGAAGTATACACATGAATACATGGTATACACAACTTAATACAAAGTATATGCACAAATATAAGGCATACACATGAAAACACGTAAGTCGCAAAGTATACATTGGAACACACATAAGTCACAATGAATACATGTAAATTGTAAAGTATACACTTGAATACACGTAACTCATATCTATTGAACCATGAATTTATAACATGCAAATATGGACACCATCGATAAAAAAGATTTGTATTAACCAAATAGGCATGTGCGCATACATCAATATATGTCGATATAAGTATAAAATATAGTTACAAAATAGCCATATAGGCTTACGAGAATGCCATATAGGTATATAATGTCAAATATATCCAATACAAAATATGTACAAAATTGCCATGTCTAGGCATACAACAAAGGGATCTGGAATCAAAATTCATTACTCTCCATGCTCTGGAAATAAATTATTTCCCTTTGTTTGGTGATCCGATGGTGATAACTCTGTCACTCATTTTTGCTGTGCTCGAGGAGTGCTCCTGCTGCTCCTCCTAGAGTTTAGCTCCTGGTGAAGTTTTAACTGTTACAATAAGAAGCAAAGACATTAATATATAGAAATTATATTATAAAAAATGATATATTTAACAAAATAATCACTTACGACCATCTCACGATCACTCTCCAGGATGGAAATATTTGCACACCGATGCTGAGGCATGCTCAAGCCTTGTATAAACCATCCAAATAGGAATTAAACTATAAATCAATAATGGTTTAATTTTTCACTAGAACTAACATCTATAACAATGAATGTAAATTGAAATTTAGTAATTTGCCTCATACCTCCCCTATCAGAGCCATTGAGGATTGTATAGTGGATGAAACAACAATATCCATTGCCCTCGTAACATTTGGAGGTGTTTCTGTCACCAACATTTGAAAATAAAACAACAAATTATTCAATCACAAAAAAGTTACAATAGTGATCCACGTCATGACTTATAATGTATGAGATCTAATGAACAAAATTTTGAGTACAAGTATTAAACTATATATTTTTGATTATCATGCTTACTATTTGCCCTATCCATATCTTGTTCAAAAGGACATGTTTTCAGGGTTTTACCCATAGTAGCAAGCCACCGAACCATTTGATTAAATGATTTTGTAGACATGTACGATAACTATGGTGGCGTAGAGAAGGCAGTGAACTGTTTGAAAAAATTCCTCAAAAGAAATGGGGTCTCGTGGTGATGACATGCCATTACAAACAAATGCACGTCATGGTATTCCATCACCATAAGACCGCATTTCTTCCAGACATTTTTTCAAAAAGTTCATTTCCTTCTCTATGGTATTATTGCTTACTATTATGCTTTGATAGATATTTTTCCAAGCATCCATATAGTTTGTTGGAAAGCACCTATTTTAGGCTTTTAGCCATAGCAACAACTGTAAGGAAGTGAATAGTTTGATAAAATGCTTTGGTGAGCATGTATAAAAAATGTGGTATCATAGGAAAGGTGGTGAGCAGTTTGAAGAAATGCCTCGAAGAAATGTGGTCTCATGTGGTGATGGAATGGAATTCCATCACCATGAGACCGCATTTCTTCGAGGCATTTTTTCAAACTACTAATTGCCTTGTCTATGCTATTGCTTACTATTATGGTTTCATAGATTTTTTACAAGCATCCATAGTTTGTCGTGCTGGTGCACCTTTGCAAGCACATGCCTCCATGTGAAGTAATTGCATCGTGCTGCTTATGTTGACTTTCTAAACAACTATATTGTACAGTTGAAATTTTGTCATCTATCAACATCTAGTTATTAGTTATGAAATTTGAAGTAATGCTTTGAGTTTGAATGATATGTAATGCAATGTAACCAACAATATGAATATAAACTACACAAATCTATTAGTAGAATTCATTAGTTAAGTTCTCTTTATTCTATTACCTCTGTGTACGTTTGAGTAAATCCACTGGCCCTAGGAGGTGTTTCCTTGAAACCTCCAATATTACCCTGTTCAACATCCAAAATCATATATTAAAATACCATTCGTAAAACAATGCTATTAACATGTAATAAATTTAGAATTATTTACTAGTTACATACCCCACTGATAGGTGTACTACATAAATAAGTAGGTGGAGGACCAGTGTATCCAGTCTCAACACTGTGACCCTACAATTTTATTAAAATAATAAAACTAAATTAGTTAATCTTGCATTTCAGAATCAAAATTTAATAAATTAAATTCAATGAACATGCTGACTTTTACCTGAGTATCAATGCCATATGCATCATGCAAAATATCAGCTGTCCTCTCCATCCTCATAGATGCATATGGATCCCGCGTAGCAGCATATGGATCCTGCGTAGCATCCTCCTGAGTGCCGGTGGGGTCATATGAACAAGTCGCCCCGCAAGATTGACACACATGGGTTCGAAGGCCACCACTCGAAGACTCCCCTGGATGGCATTGTACAATAGGGCTAGTATGATGGATGACACTCCGGGTCAAAGTGCTGATCGCCTGCAATGTCTCTACGTTGGCACTCTCCTTCGCAACGAAAGGAATAACAATGTGCTCAGGAGGCGGCCTAGCGAGAGGTCGTCTCCCTTGCCGTGCAGGATCCGACTGTGCATCGGGCCTATCCTGAGCCGACCCCCCACCTCTCCCTTGGAACTCCCTCATATCAAAATAATTTGGGATTTGGTTCAATATGAACTCACTGTATAGTTTCCTAAGAAAATATTGGGGGACTTCACAATTGTTGCATGGTGGGTAATCAAAGACCAAGTACCACCTATCATAAAAATAGTTCGTAATCTCTTGGTGGTGGCACCAATGAATATGAAGCCTCTTCGCATTGAGGCTAAGATTTTGATGTGTTATAGGGTTAGGGAATAAAGAGCACAAATCACCTTTAGTAATTTTAAATCTTTTACTTGTTTATATGATAGTTTATCTGCATAATATGCTCCAATTGCCTGCCTCCTATCTTGCCATCTAGTTATTTGTTGGGTAATTGAATTTACATTTTTTAACATCTCTTTCAATGAATTTGCTAGGGTCATTCTTTCTGTGGTTGAAGCATTTGGATCACTCAACCTACTGATAAAATCCTCAATTTGTTTTTTGTTGTTCTCAATTTCACTCCTCAAATTTTGTTGAGTTCCAGGAGGGTGTTGAGTGATTGGTGGGGGAGGTTGATTTTGTCGTTGAGGTTGATTTTGTTGAGGATTTGCTTGCTCTTCTTGTTGAGGATTTTGAGGATTTGCAGAATCATTTGCATCTCCTACAATTTAAAAAAAAAAATCAAATCTAACCTAAAACAAACAAAATTAACCTGAAATTAAGAAATTCAAAACAAACAGCAAAAAATACTTACCTCCCGCACCTCTTCATCATCATGGCGCCATCTTTCCAAAGAAAAAGAAACTGTTGTTGATGAATTTTGTAGAATTCCTCCTCCTAGAACGTGAGCGCGAAAATGAGGGTTTGTGGCTGCGGGCAGAGCAAAAAAACAAACAATAGAAAATGAATCACTTTCGCCTTTTTTTTTTGCTTTTAAAATGACATAACATGAGCGCATTATAACGTGCTCACGTTATGAGTTTTCAATTTTTTTTGGAATTGGCCAGAAAAGTGTAACCCAAATTCATGCACCCGCCCAGGTGTAAAACCAAATCCCATGGCATTATTCAGTAGGCACATATGCCAAATGCGAAGCATAGAAAAGATGCATGAACTGTTTGATAGAATGCTTCTCTGAAATGTGATCTCATGGAATGCAATGATTGCTGGGTATCCACAAAATGGAAAGCATGAAATCTGTTTGACAGTATGCCTTAAAGTGGTGTGGTCTCATGGAAAGCAATGACCACCAGATAAGCACAAAACAGATCTGTTGAAAAGTCTCAAGAAACTTTTTAGAAAAATGTTATTAGCAGGCATAAAGCCAAATTCTCAAACCTTTGCCAACATCCTTGATTCACGTGCCAAACACAAGCCTTAGAATAGGGTATGGACATCCACCAAAGCAAGAATAAAGAGGAAAATTTGTCAGATGTTATAGTAGCAAGTGCGCTATGTATGCAAAATGTGTAAATGTAGACAAAGCACACATACTCTTTGACAATATGCCGAAAGGAGATGTGATCTCATGGACTACATGATTATGGTAAGAAAATGGACTGGTGACATTATAGCCTTTGGTAACAAAGCAAACATTGCAAGGCTATTTATCTAATTTCTATATTAGTGAGGAATGCAAAAAACACTAAAAACATCTGGTTAAATCACGACTGTTCACAAAAGCTCTCTATATTTAGAAGCTAAAAACACTGCAGTTGTGGTCTATGTAAATTTAGAGAAATCAGTGACTAAAAGTGGCTGAAATCTAATCAGACAAAGAAAATAAACGGCAGGAGCTTGCATAGAGGAAGTACACAAAAACAAAAACTCACGCATTAATCGATATTAAGTAGACAAAAACAAAGATTTCATATTTCTATCTACTGCATGAAATAGAGGTGAACAAAAACAAAGACTCTATATTCCTGCCCCACGGTGGGCTCCAAAATGTGGATACCTTTTTTGCACTTGCTCAAAAACAAACAACCATTAGCATCGTTAGTAAACTTAAGAAAACCAAAACAAACATCCCTATGAAATATTGGATCGTGCTACCTATGCAAAAAAAGAAGTAAGATATCAAATAAACTAAATGAAAGCATAAGAAAGCAAGAATCAAACTCTATCTCATAGTGGGAGTGGTTCTCCTTTGATGTGGAAAGGATGCCCTTTCCCACCCCCTTGATGAGCTCCAGAGGTGATGAAGATACAAGTGTCTATAATGCAAATGCATAAGCTTGTAGATGAGATTGTGGATGATTGTGGCTTCTATTTATAGATTGAAGGGTTGAAGAATGGAGATATGGGAGGAATGTGGGATTAAAAGAGAGCCAATGAGATTGAGACACTTGTCTCAATTCTAATAGGTGGAGTTGGAGCACATTTTGGAGAATGTGCATAGTTAATGCATGTGGTTGAGGATTTGAGAGGTGTAAGAGAGATTAATGCATGTGTAAGAGGCATTAAATGCATATGGTTGAGATATTTTGGAGGGAAATTATTTGGACTTGAGAAAGTTAAATAAATGGAGTTAATGAAGGAATATTCCCTTAGAATATGCCTTTATGAGGGAAAATGAGATAATTAGATAATTAAAAGAATTGATTTTTATGTGCAAGTGGGTGGGTTAGTTAGGGGTTTAGGTTTGACCCAGGTTGAGTCAAAAGCTTGAGGATGGATAATTAGGATTAGGAGTTAATTAATCCAAGTTAATTAACTTGAAGGAATTTAGGGGATTTGACATTTGATTTATTAAATCAGATAAGAGGACTTTTAGGACTTTAATTAATTAAATTGATTTATTTAATCAAATATGATGCATATTAGTGAATTAATCGAATAAATTGCTTTATTTGATTAACAAAAGAAATGATGTTAATTCAAGCATCTATAGTATATGAATGGTCACAATCCAAACCGAGCTATAGAAGTGTATGTGAATAGGAAGACTGTCACTCAAAGTACTAGGTGATAATGCTTTGGCCAAAGTAGTGTAAGTTGCCACTAGTTACACTGTCTATTCATTGTGTTCCTTTTATGCATTCTAGTTCAGGGTTTTCATACTCGTAGGGGAAACAACTGTATGATTAGGTTTTGGTTTGTAGGACACAACACTAAGCTCAGATAGGCTACTGTTATGGGGTTTTACCAACCAATCTCTTCGTCGAAGGGTAGGGCCATCTTGTCAAATGTGATAGATGTGTGGGGGACCACATTCGAGTCTGTGGTTGGCAAAAAAGTGCTTGAGTGATGCTTCTCCTCATCAGATGGTGGTCGAGGTTTGCGGATGTTTCAGCCAGTGTTAGAGACAACTAAAATGTATGCACTAGGGATTGGAGATGAATAGAATGTATGCACCAATGTGGCAACATCAAGACCAATTTGTATATCTATTACTAGATGAAGCTCAGAAGAGCTATGCATGTATCTTGTATCCATTTATTTGGAAAGATGTAATCTTGAATGATAAACTTGAATTTATTCAATATGAAATCTATGTTATGGAAAGATTCATGAAATTACAATGGAATTCAATGGAAATTTGGTACAATGATTATTTCAAATATGCATGTAATTTACATTATGGAAAATAAATTATTTTATTTCTATGTTGTAGCATCGTGGATCATTCACTTGAGGTGAAAAATTTGAAATTTTACTGAGTAGAACACTGGGGTTGTTACATGTGGCATCAGAGCTAGGTTTAGCTCTGGATGTAGTTAAGGACCATTTTCCCTTTTGGACCTCATCGCCTTAAGGGTGTCAAATCCCTTCCTCTGCAATTATAATGGTATATAGATTTCTCTTTCTTCTTTTCCTCTTGTTGAGATTACATCTCCGTATTTTATTTCTCTTGATGAGATTAGTATTGCTACATCCATGGCCCTATTGTTGTATTCTACTTAATTGTAGGTTCATCGCTTTCTACATAGATGGATTCTCTTACCTTAAGGTCCTTTTACTTTGTTATTTTTTAAGATAGTTTTTTTTGAAAATAATAATTAGTGTTTATTCTATATGTGTGATAGATGTTACTACATTACATGCTTTTTCTCTTTTACAAGTTTCCAATGGAGCACTCATTGTAAAGAGAATTCAAGAATGATTTGTATACTTTAAGAAGATTTGTATTTTTTGAGTGTTTGTAAAATATTTAATTTTCATATTGATTGGCCATTTATTTTGGCATGCATAGATTTTCATGCACATCAAGGTGGGGGGAAATACAATGGTAAAAATTACATGCCCATGCATTTTCTCTTATGTTTTGAGGAAACTTCTAGTGGAGTCTCTTGAATGCAATTTCACATTTACAAGTGGTATATTCTTGTGTGAATTTAGCTCATGACATCATCATAACTAGGTTTCATTATTGCTCATCCCTAGAGATTGATCCTAATCCTTCAATCCAATATTGATCACTCTAGATCAAATCTATGGGTGTGGACTTAACCCAAAGAACTTCCATAATCATATATTTAAAGCTCAAAGTTAAATTCAAAATTCAATTTTGAGTGTTGCTAACTCTCTCCTGCTAGTTGTTGTGAGCCAACCTAGTACACATTTGTGTGGTATGTTGTTGAATTTGAAGACATTAATTCATTCATTTGAAAACATTGAGATTAAATTAGGAATAATTGAACAATTTTTATCATAAAGAATCATAACAATACCATAGACATTGTAGTTACATTGATTTCTTGCATCATCATCCTAGGCATATTGCATGGTTGCCTATTATTTTTTATCATTGTTTTATAGCTAGTGAATTGGTCCACCTAGGGGTTTGACTAAGAAGAACATGAACATCATGATTCAACAAAAAAACCAAAGATGTTTGTAAACACCACCAATTTCTTATTAAGATTCATAGCATAAACACAATGTTGAGTGAGTTGTGAGTGTTGGATTTCAACTAGTTCATAATTGTGAGTAGATGATCATATCCACACAATTCACTTCTACAAGCTTAAAAATTAAGGCCATAGGCACACGAAGGAAGTGGAGTGGAGGATAATCATTTTGTATACTTTGAGACACTCATCTGGACGAAGCCTCACTTTTTAATGTATTGGTAAAGCATTCCTCAATTCTTCATATATCTTCAAAATCCAATTAAATATTGCATTAAATTTATCTAATTTCTAATTATTTTCAATCCAACTTCATTTATAAAATTAATCGTTTATATTTTATCTTTATAAATTAACGAAACTAAATTATTTATGAAAGTGTTATATTGACCTAACATAAATATGAGGTAAATTTGTACGTCAAATGTGAATTGCGTGCATACTAATCTAAAATAACTTAAATAATAACTTATGAAATAAAAAAGGTTGTTATCCACATACCATACTCTTTTTAATTTATTTTTTTAATGAATGATTTTGTCTTATTCATGAACTCATTTTGCTATCTGATACAAGAACTTGAGTCTATGTTGGTATCTCTTTAGCTAGAGGGATATCCATTCCGCCAAAGTCTCCTGACACACAATCTCGACCTCATCTCTTATATCATACCTCTAGATGTTTGAACCTTGGTGGATGGCATAATCAAAGAACATACCATTAGCTCAACTAACTGAATTACAAATCTTACGATTTAAAAAAAAAATGAATAGATCTATTGTTTAACTACAAACATGCAGAATGATTTAGCCCAGCCGCTATATTCTCCCTGCCAAATAGGAGAGTTGTTAACGCTGATCAGGCGGCGTTCCAGCAGCTGCCACTTTTTATGCGCCTTTGAATTTTGTTTTCATCAAAACACAAATCTTTTGTTACATACGAAATTGAAGGTTTATGTCGTAAATGCATGCGACGGAGCTTCTAATTGTGACTTGCATTGTAATAGGAGTTATCACCACTCACGAGGAAAAGCTGATAACCGAAAGCAGAAAAATACAAGTAAAAAGCTCGGGCGATCGGAAAATTTGACAGATAGGAGATTATCACAAGAAAAAGGTGATACCCCAAAGCAAATGAAGTCACCATTGATCGGAAAAACTCTCGCAAGCAAAATAGCAATCGGGAATCACTCTCCACAGCACAGTACAGATATTTTCTCCACCCACATGCTATATGTTGTACAGTTGCAAGTCAAATAAAATGATTTGACTGTTATGATTTGGTGTAGCTAATAAAGTAGTAGTTCAGATTTAGTCCAGCTTAATCTAATTAAAAAATGTGATTGTCACTGATACCTGCTCTCATAAGAAGAGATTTAAGTCGTATGCTGTATTCAATGTATTGTCACCAAATGGATTTCAAACCACCATCAAAATCAAGTTGGGGATTAAATTGGTTTTTTTATGGTTTATGTAGTATTCAAAAGATTGTTTTTAAATCGGTTGTGTTTGTCTTTGATTTGATGTTTTGGAAGAAGAAGATAACGATCCAAAATATCAATTCAAAATCATATACAATTGATTTCAGAAGTAACCTTTTGAACCTTAATCTATTCAATATAAGATTTGTAATAAAAAAATTTCTAAAACAAACTGTATAAGATCTGTTTACATTAAATTACATTTTTCAATGTTTAGATATTCTTTTGTAACGTTTACATCATTCTTCAAACCACTCTCCCATATTTACATCAATCTTTTATTTACACTACACTCCATTCTTGAGATGACATGTTGATAAAAAAATATCCCATCAATCTTTCCAATCACTCTCTGTAATGCTACCATCACATTGTGTAGTCCATTCTTAAGATGGCATGTTTCAATGGCAGGTAACCGACCACGTCATCTTGTGTCCTTTGGAGAAAAAGAAAGCCAAATTAACGTACAAAGTAAAGAAAGTGGTCAAACCTGGAAACACAGCAGCTGCAGCAGGTACGAAGTCGATTAGGGGTTCTGCTTGGTCTCCTGCATGCCAACTGTGGGACATATCAATCATTGGATAGGCTGCACAGATGGCATACAGGGAGCCAGGCAGATGCAGAGGCACCTACTTCACTTCACCTTTTTGCATCCCCTGTTTACAAGAAACAATCAATATTTACACATTCATTTTAAATTTCAATGTAGTCGACATTTATGTGAGTAAGTTTGTTATCATCAATGTTTTATATCATATTACATAATTTATCTCAATATTTTGAATCACCCTACATGATTCATGATGAGAATGAGAGTAAAAAGAAAAATAGATTGCACTCCTAGATAAATTAATTAAGAAAAAATATAAAATATAAAATATTTAGATACCAAATATTTTATGATTTCTCTTGATATTAACTGTGCAAACATTGCACATCTAATCACATCTATTCTATATATATATATAGACCTGATTAAATATCTCTGATGACACCCATGTTATTTACTTCAATATATATCCACCCAGATGCTTGATATTCAAGCGCAAACCCTAATCTGATTAAACGTGAAGTAAGAAGGCGAGAATGAAAGCAGCATGGTCCCGAACACGGGAAGAAATCATTAATTAAAGAAGGTTCAATAAATGATATACAGTAGAGTTAGATCTATGCAGTAATTTCAGCCTGCAACCAATACAAATAAAGCTTTCTTATTTGGATATGTAAGGATGTCCGAGTTTTACAGACCAGGGAATTGCAAGTGAAGTTGATGATAGAGATTAGAGAGGCCGTTATGTTCGACTGAGGCTGACAGGCATGAAAAGTATATGAGATCATCAAAGATTAAAAAAAAAAAAGTGTTTAGAGTAATCAGAACAATAAAACATTATCAAATAAATAAAAAAATAGTTAGATGTTTATTAATTTATTGATGAAGTTGAATGGTTCATAAAAAGTTAATTAAGAATTAAGTATTCTTAAAGAAAAAAATCCTCCTTCCTAAAGGAGTAGCATAGATGATAAATTTTCTAAATTTTACAAAATGGACATCTCTAATCATAGACACCAAATAAAAAAAAAATTGTTAATAAAAATAGAATGTTCTTGATTAAATGGAAGGACAAAATATGCTCACAAAAAAACAGAGATAAGATAAACTTTCTTGACAGAATACTCTTCAAATATTAAAATCAAAGAGGTTAATAATTAGAATAGAGGAAGCTTCTGGTTTGAACTGTGTATTTTTTTGTTCCACATTTCAGATTACATCCAGTGATCCATTGTCAGGAAGAGGAGAATGTGATCTGAAACGTCGAACAAAAACATACACAATTTAAATCAGAAGTTTACACTATTCTAATTGATGAACGGTGGAAAACTCATACCAACTAGATTAATAATTCATAAACCCAAAACACTAAATAAAATTTAAAATATGTATCCTCTCAACAAAAATATAAATGTTCTTTGGCCAGGTGAAATGGCAGGGTAGGCAGGCAAAAAACCACAATGGAGACATCCAAGTAAAAGGAGTTGAAGCAGGAATGATGATCCAGGCCAGCATCCATAAATCTCACCCTCCACCTCCACCTGCATCTCAAAAACTTTTGGACAAACTTAGCCTCTGTTACAGGGCTACTGCATTCATGAAAACCAGAGTGAGGCAGGCTAGCTCATTTTTGTCATTTCTAATTGAACTAAAGGTCTATCAATGAAGCAAAATAAATGGGCTTAAGAGCAACCACCAAAACCAGAATGAGGCAGGCCACCTCATTTTTCTCATTTGTAATTGAATTAAAGGCCTATCAATGAAGCAAAATACATGGGCTTAAGAGCAGCCACACAAACCAGAGCTCACAGGGGATTTCAGACTGATTGCTGGGCAATCTGTGACCATATTTCTCCAATCAAGAATTAAAAAGGCAAAGATAAACACCCACAGAGGCCAGTTCTAATGCAGAGAATCCTTACCTCCTAAAAACATACCAAATCTCGCCAGTCCTAATGCAGAGAATCCTTACTTCCTAATGCTGAAGAAATGAAATGGGAAGATGATTTGGTTTTGCTTAAGCATGGGTGTTTTATAAGCAAGTTTTTTATGGGTTTGGAAAGTTGGATGGAACCTGTAGAGAGCGGAGACATCGATAGAGGAAAAAGTTAAACGAAAGGCATGAAAAAGGGAGAAAAGCACAACATTCTTCCTCCGCCCACAGCGCAATCTACAAAGTTTTGTTTTCTTGTTCTTTGCTCTTTGGCTGCGTGTGAGGTTTTGGGATTTGCAATCAATACGTGTCCCGCATTGCCTAAATCAAATCCTCATCCCTTCCATTCATTTTTAAAAATGTACAACCTGGAGGATGGAGCTACCGGCCAAACATGCCCGTACAAACTGAATAGTCTTGAACTGTTGCTTTTCATGGTTGCCCAACCCCTTGTTTTCTTCTCCTTCCTCACCGCTGCCTACTGTCTAGCAGGCCTGGAATTTCTAACTTACTATGCCTCTCCATTGACATTGTGAGTTTTCATTTTTTTTACAGTGATTTTGATGGATCGGATTTTCATATTCTATTATCATTTTATCTAAAGTGACTTAGGGAAAAGACAATATTTAATTTAAATGAAATCGCTGTCATAGTTGTAACTTACTATATAAATATATATATTCTTATATTATAATCTATTATATTATCATTTTATCTAAAGTAATTTAAGAAAAAGACAATATTTAGTTTAAATGAATACGCTGTCATAGTTGTAACTTACTATATAAAGATATATATTCTTATATTATAATCTATTATATTATCATTTTATCTAAAGTAATTTAGGGAAAAGACTATTTCTAATTTAAATGAATACTCAACAATTCACCGATGAAAAATTCAACGTCAACAATTCACCGTGAGAAAATTCACCTCACAAAAAATTAATTGCATGAATTTTGGGCGGTTAATTTTCTATGATGTTGAATTGTTGGTGATGAATTTTCCTAAAGCCATGTCATAGTTGTAACTTATTATATAAAGACATATGGTCCTTCATGATATTATAATCCATTATATTTTACTAAAAGATGATTTTTAATTTAAAGGAATGCTATGTCATAGTTGTAATTTACTATTGTGATCGGACGAAAATACTTGTTAGAAAACGAACAACAAACAAAAGAGTGCAAACAACAAATATAAACACCCTACACCTCAAGATTGGACAAATGATTAACTTAACAAAACAAAATGAAACATTTTACCTTGTTGAGTTGTCCTTTGGTTGACTCTTTGATCTTTGATGTAGTGTATGCTCCTTTGATGGCAAGAGATGCAAGATGAATAAAAAATAGGTGATAATGGATGCAAATGCAAATATTTGGCTAAGTGTGGCTCAAGAGAAAAATTTGCAAGAGTTTGGCTAGCATAGTGATCTCCCCCCAAAATGAGAGAAAAAATGGGGTATTTATAGAGAATTTTGAATTCTCTAGAGAAATAGATGGTTGGGATTAAACCAAGGCCAAGATGTAGGGCTATGGTGAGTTGAGAACTCACAAGCCCTCACATCTTGACACGTGGCATGTGAAGTAGCTTGAAAAGGATGATGTGTACATAAGTTGGAAGAAGAGTACATGACATGGAGGTAGTACATAGTACCTTGGGATTAGGACAAGATCTCCTCATAAAGGAGGTCCTTGTTCTCATGTGGTTGAAATGACATGTGAATTCCTCAAATATCCACATGAGAATGAGAGAAATAATTTAAAATGATTTGAAATGCATTGGGGGATTAAATGTGAATTAAAAATTCACATGGTGAAAGAGGTGCCTTCTTCAAAAGGAAAATACATTTAATATGGTTGATTTAGGACACATGACATGGAGATTAGGTTGACCTAATTAAGTGATTAAGGTTGTGCAAGTACCTGATTAGAAAAATTAATGACATATTAGAGGCAAGTGGGAGATTAGGAAGAGTTCACATGTGACTTGATATGACAAGTCAAAGATCACATAGGGAAGAGAAAAATGAATTTAATATTCCTTGAAAGGATAAAATGAATTAAAAATTCTTTGAGAGGTTGATTAGGCTAGTTAATGAAGGATTAGAGGAGGGTTAGGTGGCTAAGAGAGATTAGAGGCCAACTTGCAAAAGTTGGAGGATGTGACATCCTAATCAACAGTGATTAAGCATGTGCACATCCCTAATGATGAGATTTGGGAGAACAATTAGGATTAAGAAAGGATGTGATGACATGAGAACAAATAATGTCAGTTTATTTAATTCATTTGATGAAAGGGGGAAGGTATTTAATTATTTAACTAGATACTGTAGAGATTAGAAGAAATTTAGAGGTATTAATTAAATAATAGTGATATTACTTAATTAATGCGGATAAGGGGATGTTTAGATAAAAAAGATAAATTTGGATAAATTAAGTGTCCAAATTTAGGTGTCTACAACTATATAAAGATATATGTTCCTTTGTAATATTGTAATTCACTATGTAAAGAAATAGATGCCAATATCTATGTATTCCAATTATTTTTATAAAAAATGTTGATTAATAATTATTTAATATTAGCTCGCCTAGACTTGGCTTGGGCCATGGGTTTGCTCCCCATAGGTCTTAGGTTCAACCCCCTGCTCTCGCGGTTGACCGATGGGCCTGTATGTGGGCTATGGCATCCACCCATAGGGGGCTTGTCTCACCCTAGCTCACCCTGTCGCATTAATTTTTTTATTTTTTTTGCTAATGGTAGATAGTAAAAATGTTTTTAAAAATATTTAAATATTTTTATTTTATGTTAAAAAGATAACACAACACAAAAGTATACATTTAAAAAATATTTAGTATTATTGAGAGAAAATAGACCTTTAAATAAAATGATTTACGTTAATTAAATCAATTTACAAAAAAATATTAACTAATTAGCTTAGATTAAATGAGTTAAAGATTAATACTTTAAATTTATGGAAATTAAATGCAAGAAATTAAATAAACTAATAACATGGATAGTTAGCTCTATTTTTCTTTTAATAATATTTGTTTAAGTGTAAAAAGTATATTTCCCAAGGTTCTCAAATTTTGTGTTATGTTGTTGATTTATGAATGCAATTTTCTTTGTTTGGGATTCAAATTCATGAGTTTAGATATGATCTCTACATGCATAGACCTAAATTTGATAAAAAATTATGAACTTGTAACTGCGAAAGATGATTTGGTAAATCCTTACAATCTACAAACTGTTTCATCTCACTATCTAATATCTACATTTGATTAAAATAGGGGTATTTACAAACACTTGGTCAAACTCTTTCAATAAAACTAACTTTATGGATTTAAACCAAAAGATTGAGCACAACAGGAAAATATGTGATGATATTAATGTTAGAGTCACTCAAGGACTCAAGCCTCCAGTGCAAAACCAAAAATAACCTTCTACGAGAGAGAAAAGCAAGAGCATAAATTTGTAATAATAGATGCAAGATAATATAACCAATATGCAATACTCAAGATTGTAATTGTATTTAATTTGTACATGAGAGGTCTTGATTATAAAGGCAAGGTGAGAAATAGGATTAGATAAGATTGTGAAATGTGTCTTGATCTCATGTTATGAGATAACTAACTTGACAAAAAAGCCAAAAAGATAAGATAGGATAAGATATTATCTAGACAACTAAGACTTCTATAAAATAATCTAGAATTTAAGTAAATTTAACATGTGAATAAGTCCTCTTGGTAGGAATTAGCTATGTACAAGAAATTTTTCACAGCAACAATTAAGATGACGTGATGTTGATGTAAAGTATTGTGTCCACTTGTGAATTAAATTTAGAAGTATTAAATAATTATTATTTTATGAACCTAGATACTAGATATGTGTTAGATGATTCATTCCACTTCCTAGGGTTAATCTTTAAACACACCATTGTATCACATAATTTGGTAGAATTTGCACTTTAGTTAATTCATATTTGATAGTGAAATTTATGTGAGAAATATTTTGAATTTAAATTTAAAATTTGGAAATTAGTGGTTCAGATCTACTAGTGTTGAGATGATCTCAATCACTTCCACTCTTGTGGATCTAAAATAGGCCAATAAGTGGTAAAAATAAGGCATGACATGGATGTACATGGATGAGTGATGTTGGGATAAAAAATGGATCATGTTATTTTTCAATGTCCAAGTGAAATGAAATATTTAATATGTACACTATTTGATGCATTAAAGACAACCTAGTTTCTATGAGCCCAAAACATAATTACATAGGAGCTATGTGGAGATGCATATCAAAGTACAATCAAGCAACCATCATGTAAATTATATATTTTCCAAACACTCAAAGGATATTGATCCAAATAAAGTAATGGATGGATCAAATGGTAATAGAGCTCTATTTACCAAAAAATGATCCTATTTGTCATAATTGCATCACTAAAATAAAATTCATGAATAATGTTGGTGATAACATATGCCCCCCTCTAATTAGTTGCATATATAGGAAATGTAAGGAATCAGAGGAGAAGATAAAATAATATAAAAGCATCATAAAGCATTTATATAGGAGCATCTAGGTTGCATCACCAAAAACATTTCAAGTTCCATTTTTCTATTTTGTTTCTAGTTTTGGTGCATTTTCTATGCTTTGTAATATTTTTCATCTTTCTTCTTGAGAGGTGCTACAAGAAGGTTTCAATGTCTTAAATGGAAATTGTGTTGGAAACAAGCAACACTGAGAGGGGGGGGGGGTGAATCAATGTTCTGCAATAATTAACTTTATTATTCTAATCATTAACCTACTTTAAACATTCAACCAAAAGAAATATGCAGAAACATAAAGCAAATAACCATAACACCATAGCACAAGGATTTTTATGTGGAAACCCTTTTAGCTTGGGAAAACCACGGTGGATGGTCAATCCACAATATAATCTAAGTATACTCAAAAAGAAGTTTACAAAATAGGAATGCACTTGCATTCAAGCTCATTTCCTAGAGCTCATTGCTCAAAATAGGATGGCACATTGCCTTATAGAGATTTGGATTAGATCCAAGAGAATGTTCAACTGAAAGAATAACATCTACAAATGCTTGATTACAGTTTTGGTTAGGCTCAGTTGTTGATCTTTTGTCCTTCTGATTGATACTGCACTTCTATTCTGCTCTGCTCTGACTTGCATTACACAATCTTTATGCATAAGTGAAACTGTGCATAAAATTTCTCTAACACTCAGATTCTGATAATCACAATACACATCGACACGCCACACATACATATCAAAATGATATAATAGATCATACATATATGTCCACGATTAACAATTTAATCACAACAAGTCAGCTTTAATAAAACTTAAAAATATTAGCAACTATCGACTAAAAAATTAAGAATTATCCAATGCATATCCACAACGGTCATCCACAACTTAGCTTGAACCCAAGACAAAATGATCAAACACAAAAATATTCAAATAAACATTCCTTGAATATCCACACCACATTTTATCAACTGAGTCGACCCCAAAATACTGCTAAACTAAAAATATCAACCGGATCTCCAAACTTACACATGACTTGGTACGAGGCACTAAGATTTATAGATAACACAAGAAATACACTGATGCACCTTTCGTGAGATCCACAACTCAAGATAACAACTAGAAATTTGCACATGAATCGTTGAACACCAAACTACCAAATGCTCTGTTCTTCCTGACTGTCCTCAATTTGACTGCCGGTATAAGCAAATGGTGTCATGCAGATCCAATTACCGACTAGGGTTGCCATTGAAATGACAACACCAAAGCATAATTACAGTGTCTCTTGCCAACAATCTCCCCCTTTGGCATTGATGGCAACACTTAGTGAAAAATGACTAAGTGTTGGATCAAAACCAACATGAATTACACTGCCACTTCAAAACTTCAAAAATAAACTTCAATCTCAGCTTAGAAAAGCAACTCCCCCTATGACAACTATACATTTTTCACTATACACTTCTCCCCCTTTGACATCAATGAAAAAAATTGGGGAAACGAAACAAAATTCCAAAATTGTACAGGCATAAACTTGTAACTTACAAAAGTTTGAAAATATCTACAAAATCTTGCTTTAGCACTCTTAAATTGTCGTCACAAACCTTTTTGAGACTCTCCAAAACTGTTATGTGACCAAACATTAAGTAAGATTGAGCTTCTGTAGAATTAAGATTCTCTGGGTCACTAATTGCCACAACAACTTTCGCTTCCTTCAAAGCACTCACCATTATCTCAATCTTCAAAAAAATTAGTCCTTTGAGTTCACTTACTCTCCCAACAATCCTATCATTTTCAATCTTCAAGCATCTTATTTTGTCAAGTAGAGATGTTACTTGACCTTCTTGCTAAGCAACATTACCAGCTAATGGATCAAAAGTATCAGAAATGACAACTAATTGATTTTCAAGATCCTTCACCTTTTTCTCATTACCTTCAGTAAACTTGGACAAAACCAAACATGCCTTATAGGCCTTTCCAGCTTCACATATAGAACCTTGAATGTTCTTCATGCAGGTGGCTAACAGATTCTTATCCTTTGCAATTACTTCCTTCAACCAACTAAGTCTTTTACCATTAAACTCTTTTTTCACTTTATCCTCAACAGATTTCTCAAGAGACTCGAATTGAGTACTTACAACATTTATGAGCTTCTTTAGCTCACCGGAAGAGGAACCAGAAGGATTCATGACATGAGTAGGCATTAATTTTTGTAGAACTCAAGATGCAAGGCTTAGCAATTCACTATCCTATATGTGAGACTTCAGAATCTTCTCATTGGCCTTAGCTTGAGCAATTGATGCGACCTTCATCATCTAAATTGGGGACAAAGTGGATAGATTGATTGAGCTTTCATCCAATTCAGGATCAAAATCTTCTTGGCACTCCATTAGAGATCTCTTCACTACCTTGGCAGTGTCTCTTGCCTATATTATGATCTCTTTAACATGAACTTTTTCTTCTTCAGCCTTGGGTTCTTTAGAGGTCCTGTTTTCGGATTGCCTTTGGCTGCTTCAACCTCATCATTTTGCACCTCCTTCTCCTCAGCTAATACCACCTTAGGAATTTTAGTTTCAATAGGTGTCTCTGTATTTTCCACATTAGGAGGAATCTGAAAATCCTCAGCATCTGCATTTACTTCCTCATTTTCCAAAACATTTTCAGTATTCATTTCCTCAATATTAATCTTATTCTTTAACAGAAACTCTTCTAGAATCTCCTTGGTTTCACAAATGATAGCATCAGTTTGACCAATCATTAGTTTATTCACCCTTGTCTTGGTCTTAAATTTCTTTTTAGCTTTTTCAAGGAGTGAATTCATCTCCTCAATTGACATTTTTGGACATAAATTTGCAAGAATTCTCTTCCTCAAATTCTCTTCTTTTGTTCTAGCACTTAATCTTCTCGACTCCAAAATATCATACAGACTCTTTGGTAAGCCAGACATAATCTCAACAAGAACTTTATTGAAAATTTTCATATGTTTTATTGTGGCTTCTTCAAGAATTCTTTGACCTGATTTATCAAAATTTTCATACAATTCACAGAGGGGCTTAAGATTACCATCCTTGATAACTGCATTCTCAACTTCCTCAACTAACATAACATGTTTATCAAATTTTTCTTTCTTTGCTTGAAGATTTGCTCTTGTTTAACTCAACAGCTTGAGTTTCGGTAGCTTTCACTTCTCTTAGAACTTCTTCTAATTCTGTTTCCTCATCTTCTAAAGTAGGTTCGTATGTTCTTGTGCTTTTATTCTTCTTCCTTTTACCAAAAGGCTTGTCTTGAGCTAGCTTGGCTGCATGGGAACTCCTTGTAGATCTAGTGTAGGTAGAAGATGCTCCCAGACTAGCAGAATCCATTTTTTCTTTCTCTGCTTCAGCCTCTTCTGTCTTCCTTCTCACTTTCAATTTCTCTACAAGTATGCCCATATTTTTTGCAAAAACTTCCACCTCTTTTCTTACTCTCCTGACTATCACTAGTTTTTTCAATTCCACATGAACCTGCATACTTTTCTCTGCATAATTTCCAAACCTCTCTTCTCCCTAATCCAAAGGTGAATTCAACAAGTGTTCTACATACATTTTTATAATGTTCTCCTCTACTTCGTATCCCATAGGCATGATCCATATTGTTTTGGGATCAACAACTTCCATTTAACATTGGTCAATATCCATCATGAAACAGATAGTATCTTTGTACTGTTCCATAATTGAAGTGGGAATTCTTTCCCTGGCATGCATCATATTCTGGAAATTTTTGAAGTACCCCTAGAGGGTAGTATTTCTGACATGACAATCACCAATTCCAAACAACATGTTCCTTATCTGAATAGCTACAAGCTCATCATTTTTCCAATGTACTTTTCCAATACCCGGAGCCTCATCCATGAAATAGAATAATAAACATAATAGCAGATTACCATATTTGAAAGTATTCTTCTTATCTTTCTTGATTTTGCTCAAATTCTCCATCAACCGACTTCTGAGCAGCTTATACAAGTCATATTCTGCATTTTTCTTTACCATTTCATAAGCTGCATAGATGGCCGTACCGGATACAAAATTATCCCAGCTAGAATGGTATATCTTGTAGCCAATGACCATTGATGCAAATTTTACATCCACTTCAACAATGTCTTCTATTGTCATTTCCCTTCAATCCCATTGCACACTTGTTGCCTCAATAACCTTCTCATTCTTCACGGATTTCAAGGCTGGGAGTCTACTGGTGGAATTCAGACCCGTGACAACACATATAGCCTCTTTTGTGATCTTGAAGGGTATATTTAGCAACATGAACTCAACATGAAAATGACTCAAAATGTATCTAACCCATTCATTTTCCTCAAATATGGGAAATTTCACAAACTACATGAACTTCTTCTCTTCTAGGGTTTGAAATTTTGGATTTACAATAAAATCCTCTCCAATTATATGATGGGAATACAAATTCATTATTTGAGAGCTTCCTAATTCTTTAATATTTGCATGTATATAGGCCCTAATATCTTCTGTGTGCAACACT